>JAWWEQ010016006.1:0-34863 GCA_035583055.1 Torymus tubicola
GACGTGTTCAATATTTTTCGATAATCTACTGATGTGCAAAGTTTCAAGAAGATCGGAGAGGGACACCTCCCTGCCTCCCCTTGTGAGTAGCAACGACTGCAGCAAACAGAATGAAGACTTAGCTGCAAAGCCTCAGCAACAGGATCAACAACAGTCACAGCATCGGAAGCAGCCGAGCCAACATGACTTAATGCTGGACATCAAGACTCTGGGCGAGAAGAGCCGTAACCTTGATCCACCTCTGATTTCGGCGCTCTGTAACGATCGTTACCTTCTGAAGCAGAAAAAATTTGTTTTGCCAAAACATCCGAGCGAGTCCTCCTCCTCCCCGTCGAATCTAAGAAATGGCAGCAGTAGTAATAATAGTAGCAGTAGTTCCAGTCGGCAGAAGTACCCTGTGAGTGGGTAATACGGCATCTGTCTTTTGAGCTAACTCATCACTATAAGCTTTTGATCTTTTACCTGCATGTTGCATCACTTGCATTCATAAAACGCTTGGCTGATGAAATTACTCTGAAATTGTGAGCAATGATTTAGAAATAATCATAATATGAGCGTATTATTTATTCCTAAAGAGATTTTAGTTATCTTTTGGATTAAATACTCTCTTACCCAACATATATACTATATAGCTGGAGAATATTCACTGAGAGTAGGACGAATGTTTTGATCAGATTGATTATTTTTCCTGGTATCAGGTTTCTTGTTTTTGTTATTAAAGATTGGAAGATTAATAAATGTTTGAATATCAGGTGGACTATATACTTACAACTGGAATCTAAAATATGAGAATGAAAATTAAGCTGGCTGCCAAAAATAAATAAAAAGACACTAAACTTATGAATGCTTCTTTAACAATATTTCCAATTCTCTAAAAACGAATATCATTATTCTATTCCTGAAGTTTTTTCAAAGTATTTTGAAGATTATTTTTACTATTTTATCATATCGAGTTGTACTTTAATTAGCATAGAATAATTGTATGTTTATTATTTGGGTTTAGTCACCTGTAGCCGATTTTGGTCTAGCAAATAACATAGCCATACGTCATATAATCAGCCAGCAGGAGTTTTTATTATTGGAAATTTTTGGAATTTCAATTTTATTCGGTATTAATCCCTGATCTACTTCAGAATCGTTTAAAAATTCGCTATTCGTATGACTTTTTACTTTCAGTACGCCTGCGCAGAAGTATGTTTAGAACTTTATTACTATAGGCCGATAAGTACAGGTATCTATTTCATAATCGTAAACCCTAAAGAAAAATCTGTAGTGAGACCTCACATGACTTTTCAGGCAAGATCTCTGTTAAAATCTTACACATAAACCTTACCTGAAATTCTGCTTCAGATGTTGCGGAAAATTTGCGTAACTTAAAAATCAGCTTCTTCATTATTGTGAAACAACTGTTAGGATATTCAACTCTTCAGATGATCTGAATATACACGTTTCAAAGCATTTTACACAATTTTTTCAGTTTATAAAAATTTGTACATAAGATTGCACCTGAGATTTCATATGATATCTTGCCTGAGAAATCCCTTGAGATGATGATGTAGCAAATTTTTAAAAATGATAACATTGTGTTAAATGCTACGAATTATGTATTTTTGAGTTCATTTGGGGTATCATTCTAACCATTGCTTGTCCCACTATATCTCATCTATCATCGACACCTGAACAGCTGCTGATGTATTTTTATGGGCGTAGTCATCGTTGCTGTTCCTCCCCATTTTGCCTGCGACAGGGCAGGCTGTCTATCATAGAGATGTGAGGCCAATAAAGATAGATCTTGCGGACCCTGCAGAAATAGAATACCGACACGTAGGGAACAGTGAGATTTTTATTGTGGTAGCCACACAGCTCCTACGAGAGAAAGAAATTGAAAGTAGGATTGTTTAGTTGTATGTATATGAATTTGCTTCGTAAGTGGTAACAACTCTTATGATAAAAACCTGTTTATTGATTGTATTTGTTTTAGCATATCCTAGTATTCTGTCCCCACGCACATAGTATTCTGTGCCCACGCACGACCAGAATTTTCATATAATGCAGCCTCGACGTGGTAGTGAAAAAAGGCATCTTATTATGTCTTATTATATCTTGATTATGCTCTTTTCTAGTGTATTGTGCCTCATAAACATTCTCTTCTCTTCTGGATGAACCTATACTCCCTAAAGTTAAATTGGTGAACAATTCATTAGACATCAAGGAATATTACTTCATCGAAGTATTAATTTCAATAATGAAATGGTGAATAGTTATTAATTGTTACTGGAATCATGTGAAAATATTTACTATTTGAAAAGTAACTTTATTAGTAGTACATTGCGCAACTAGGAAGATATGTCAGTCCATGTTCCTTTCCACCACCCGTAGTCGGAAGCTTCGCTAGAGGCTTGAAATGCACTATTTTTCATTCACTTTTCTATGCCGGAAAAGTTCCTTTTTCATGTAAGTGTTGAAAAAATGACTTTTTTTTCGTAAACACAAGAAATCGATGAGCATGGTGTACAGCGTCCGCATGTTGCAGATTAACGCAGACAGTCGGCCAGATGCCTTCACAAAATCATTGGTACTTGACTCATTCAGCAGCATTGTATACTTGAACATTCAGGCGCTGCTGGCTGATGACGCTACGCGTGTGAATGTGTATGCAGTATTCAGGCGGAGGAATTATTGGTATAAGTTTTGCATTATTTGTGTCTTTTTGGTGAATATTTTATGGAGACAGCGAATCACTGATGACGATGCGATATAGTTTGTGGGTAGGCGTACGCAAAGCAGAACCATTGCTATGAAATTATACAGAGGAGCGCTATATAGTGGTGGTGTAAGTGGACTGCAGGAGAAAAGATTTCGAATACAGTAGAATTTTCTGATTGACGATATAAAGGAGAAGTATGTAAATTTCTAAAGGAATTTCTAATATAGAGAAAATTGTAAAAACATCACACCATATTTTTTTTTCTAGAAAAAGGCAAATATATTTACCACGATAAGAAAACACCATATTTTTTAAAAATAAATTTTAAAATTTTTCAACAAGACGCGTGCGCGCATACCTGTGTGAATGTGTCTGTTATGCGACTGCACGTGCGTGTATGCCTACATCTTATTTTCTTTGCATTGATTTCATCATTATTTTAATTGCATTTTAGATTTATATTTTTCTCTCCAGTTATTTTTAATATCACAAGAACAAACTGTAATATCTTAGAATAACATAAAAGTAAAATAATTGCTACATTATGAATATTATAATTCTGTAGTAGTCTAGAAATTGCAAAGAATCATTCGGATTATTAAGATATATTATAAAGAAACTATAGGTGTAAGAAAATTGTAACTAACAAAAGTTCATAGAGCAATTAAACATTTTTTTTATATACTCGTCTGAAAAGGATAGTACAAAATTGTAGCTGAAATTTTGTCACCGTTATTTCTTATGAGTTTTCTAATCATCTATGCATAATGTACGTGAAATTAATACTTTTAATAGATTTGCAGAGGGTGAATAATAAATGAGTGTGATTTTATCGTAGGATTGCATTCTATGTGTTTTATGTAAACTTTTTTAACTGATCAATTAAAAGTTCTACCGCGCTTCTATTTTTCTGTACCTATATATACACTACTTATTTTATGATTGTATTTTTATTACATATGTTACTAAATTTATTTTCAAAATATTTTTCTAGCCTGCGAAATAATTTCGATACTATATTGGAATTTAATATTCAAAAAATTTAAATAAAAAATATAAATAAAGCTTAGGCCAAAGTTTTTTCTGTAACTTTATATACTTTTATGATTATTTTTCTAAATTAAATATATTTTTAAGTTAGAAACATGATTTTTATTCAAAACAGTTGATTTTTTAAATTAAATAGCTTAAATATCGGAATAAAAGAATCATTTGGAAAAATTTCGGGAGAATAATCTCAACTTTTACCGTAATGAAGTACTTCATAAAGTTTTAGCTAAATCAAGGACCCACACCCCTGGTCTGTCCATTGGTAGTTACGATTGATTTAGATTTGGAAATATTTTCAATTATTCGTTTAAACAATTTTCTTATAATTAAAAAATGTTTATAATTTAACTAATAATTATATTTATTGCATAAATTATTACACACCATTTTACGACAAGAAATTTTATGCAAATAATTAATAGCAGTAAAAGAACTTGCCGTGGTTCAAAATTTTCTACATATGTGTCCTGTTTTGGAATTATACTTTGTAATAATCCCGCATTCTTCACTTTAAATTAGTGTTCGTAAGACAGACAGATAAGCCATTGTCGTCTTCATTACCTACACAAAACAAAATTTAGTTAAATGACAATACAATTTCTCCTGTTTCGGTTGATAATTGACTTACAGCTACAAAGCTATCCAGTGAATAAAGAAAAAGTCCACCGCCGGTAAAGAGAAGCGGAGTTCGACTTCGACATAAGAAGAGTAAATAATATCTCTGATGCGTAGGTTTCAGATTATACCACGTACTTTCCAGCAATGCATCTGCTACATATGTGCTCTAAGAAAGTTTTAATTCATTAGTAAATTTATAAGTTTAACAATACATTATAATAACAGGGAATAAAAAAAGAATTTACCTCGTCAATTAAACATTGTCCTGCGTAACAGTATCCAAACAGAAGAAATGTCTGTGCGAACGTAGACGTTGAATATGTCACTATCAATAAGCTTTGTCGTTGGTTCCAGTTCTACAACACGCAAATTAAATTCGACAACTCCGAGGAATTATTTTTGAAATTTTCAGTGAAAATCTCTGTGAGATATCATAAAAAACTAGTGCTAGTAGATAGGTAGTAATTATTACCATCAATAGGCTGTAATTCACAAAGCACAAAAAGAACACTATGCATAGTACTTGCTGCAGCATTACCAGATTGTATGTCTGGTCAATCATTTTGGCCATCCTTCCAATGAAATTCAATCTCAATAAGACTACCATCCATTAACAAATATATCAAACTCACACTAGAAGAAACCTACATAGTTCTCAACTAGTTTCTGTATATGATCTCCGCGTGATTTATACACACGTAAATTTTATAACAAAGAGAACACATTGAAATCGAGCTATTGTGTAAATACTTAAAGCAATGTGACGTACGGAATCTCACTTTATTGGAATTTAAATTTTATTTTTCGTAACCTTATTCCGTGGAATAATGTAAGAAACGTTTTTGGAATTTGGGGAGCTATTCCCACTACATATCGCGCTTCGCTCGCCGTGACAACTCCTCCCCCCTCTTTCAGGATCTATGTCAAAATATCATGTAACTTCACTGTAGAAATACTAATTTATAGAATTAATTAATTTTTTTAACTTTATTCGAGAATTTTCAGATATCCATATTTCTTTGACAAATTTGGAAATAGTAAAGCATTTAAAAAATATTGTGTGAAAATTTGATAAAGATCCGACCAGTTTAATGTTGTTCACGGCTTCGTATATACAAGCAGCTGTTCTTATTGTATACATAAAAGTATTCAGTTAGAATACTGGTCTTAACTAGTTCATTGGTATTGTATCATCATCTATAATCAAGTAAATTAACTTTTTTAATTTTCTAGGGGTTTTGGCAAGAAAAGATGGTATCTTAACCAATTATAGGAAAAAACAGTATGACTAAATTAATCCAAAATCTGATTTCACAGAAAATTTTTAGATCATTTATGAATTTCAAATTCATAAAAAGCTGATCTTTTTTGTGAGATATCCACATTTCAATACATTAGGTCTTGCACACTTAATAAAAAAATCCAAGTTACTGAATTTTTAATAAATATGCGTTTTTGAGATACAAACTATGTTTTCTTGTCCGTATTGCTTTATTTCTCTCAGAGATTTAAGATGAACATTATGGAATTTCATTTAATAGTATTAAATCTCATACTAGTGCAGTGGATTATTTAAGGTGCCTCCGGTGCGCTGGGCCGTACCTATGAGGGGGCCTTTTAGGGTGCATTGAATTTTGACATTAATAATCAATATAGTTGCAATAAAAACAGTTATAAGATTCTTAGATAACACTCTAAACCATTTAAGCACCTTAAAATATAGAATAATAAATTTTTCCTAAAAATTTTCTCCCTCACTACTTGTGAAATGCGGTTAGACACTATTTTCTTCTTACACATGAATTTTTCTCTGAGGTTTGTTCGGCGATTGCTATTTTTTAATACATCATTGTAATCTATAGGAAATGGACTATTATTAACAACTTTTCTTTTAAAGATCTTATGTTTTATCAATTCTTATGAGAGAAATTAACACGTTCGATTGCCCTCTTTCGCATAAGAGCCTGTAATAAAAGTACGAGAAAAGTACGACTGTTAAACTTTTTTTTCTATTTTATTTGTTCGGCGACCCTACTCGGGCAAACGTCATGAGAAAGTTTGAGATTTCAGCTTTCGGTACAGATTTTTGTTTTTTGATTCTTATATTTTTAAAAACCCGCCGGATCCACCTTAAAGACGAAAAGTGTTGATCTTAGGAAGAATTATAAAAAGTTATGTTTTGCACCAAAAAATGTAAATACAGTGGAGAACGTCGCAGCAGTTAATCTTTTTTTTTTTTTTTTTTTTTTTTTGCGGAATTGTAAATGAATCAGACTTAAGCTGATGTTTCTGACATCAGATTCGGATTCAGCGGGCCAAAAAACATATAGTAAGCGCCGGTCTAGTCTCCGGTGCACCATACTTTTTTGTGGGCCTCTGTAATTTTTCTAAAACACTGAAAATTCATGTTATTCTTCTACATACTATAGATAGCTTGAAATATATTCATAATAACAATAATCTAGGATTTAACCTGAAAGTGATTTTATATGTTAGAATCTTTTAATCATTTTGAGAAAATATTGAGATGTAGTCTCGATTTGATAAAAATATCGATATGTCAGAAACGGAGTCAGCTAAAATTTTGATCTGCGAATACAGATTTCGGATCTATTTCAATCATATTATTTCACAAAAAATTTTTTTTTCCTGCTCCATTCCACTATTGCCTGATTTTTACAGGACGCGCTTACACATATTCTAGGAGTCAGTTAAAATGGACTCATTTGTGATGGAAATCAGTTTTTATACAATAAATTTGTATTTTTGACGTGTTAAAATTTTTAATGTAATGGTCTCCCAGGGAACGGACGTGCATAACAAAAATAACTGCGCCTAAAAAATAAAAGCATTAAAAAAATAGAAAAAAAAAATGGAAAATGCACTGTGACAATATTATCCCAGGACTAGCTTTTACATGTACATCTTGGCTAACGTTACTGGTTTGCGAATTGATAAATTCTGAGCCACTTACTCCTCTAATCAATTAGTCGTCCTTCTCCGATTTATCTTAAACCACACGTAAATTTGCAAGGTCAATAGGAACAGAAGAACTAGTTGACAACTACGTAAGTTATCGTCAGATACATGCATACATCGAGTATACCTGATAAGCCGGCGATGCTCTACCACGATCTTTTTCACCGTACTTCCGAACGCATCCACATCGTCAGCACAATGGACGAGAACGGAGCGTGACAGGACGGATAGTTGGCCACAGACATGGGCCAGCAGGTTGATCATTAGAGTGGTATCGGCGACGAGAGTGAAGGCCGTGATTGGGATGACCGGCAGAAAGTAGAGCAACGCGCAGATGTAAGTGCTGAAGTCCGTCACGGGAACGTAGAATATTACGCGGTACGGTAACTGGTATACCGTCCTGTTCGACAGGTCTGTGGTACACGTGAGTATAGTCTTTATTTTCAAAAGATTGCTTATATGAAAATTGTTAGACAGACTGTAAACGACGTTTATTTTAATATTGTAAAGCGTTCACGAAACATTATTATTTTATTGTTGTTTGACAACTTGCGTTCGAACGTCGCAGCTGCCACGATGCGGTACTTGTGTTTGTTAGTTTGAAAAAATGAAAATGTTTTCAGATTTGTTTCTGTCGTCGAAAGTAAAGGACATTTTTTCTTTCTTTTTCGAGTTCGTGAACGCTTCTAATTTTTCTTGTCTTAGAATTTAAGATTTCAAATATTATAATTCGACCAATAAAGTATTCTATTAATAACCGATTATAGAAGCTTTCCTAGGCAATTTTAATACATACCTACTTTCATGGGAATGCCAAGACCACCTAACGCGAAAAATCTGAAGAAATAAGCAACAGACGTGACGTAGGACAGTGGCATGACGGCATTGTAGAATACCTTTGCTACGTCCATATATTTTACGAAAAGACGCACTCCGATTTCATTGGTATACTTGTCAATTAAAAAATCTGGCTGAGCATCACAGACCAGTTTTGCCAGACTATCTCGTTTCACGCAGTAAAGCGTCAATTTCGTTAGAACCGATATGAACGCTGCGATTTCACTGAATGCGTCCATCATGTTGTTCCAGTCCTGCATATTTTCTGGAATCGCCAAGCAGCTGAGCACCACGTGCATAGATGCATATGACATGACGACAGCGAAAATATACCCATTAAATTTAAATGGATTTACTCCGAACAGGGTGAAACGTCTTATACTCCAAGTGAAAACTAAATACGCATCATTTAATACCTCCTACAAACAAATTACGATGTTTGTTTTTTAAAGTAACGAAATAATTTTATTAAAATACATGATTAATGTTGCTTTCAAATTGAAATTAAAAGCACGTCCTGCAACATTAAAAATAATATTCAATTATGTAGAGGTTCTTCTAACCTGTAAAGCTTCGGTGTCGAATTTCTGTATCTCAGTCATATTTACAAATACTTTTTTAATCAAATATTTAAAAAGTCTTTTTTTATATAATTCGAAATGTTCCAATTTGCTAAAGCTATCGAAGTGCAAGAACTTTGTTGTCCGGGTATCTAAAGACAACTGCTTTAGAGAAATCGTCTCTGGGGCGCACATAAAAAATCGTTTCATTATTCACATAATAAATGCTCAGTTTTCTTGCGCAGACCGTATTATGCACTTTTTTGTGATAATGAGCATTATTATCTATCTTTGTAATTTATAATTCTTATACGCTACTCTATACAGAGTGTACAGCATATAACGTACGTGTATGAATAATGCACTTAGAGTTGTACATTCGTTTTGGAGAATATTCGTGAACAGTCTTTGCGATAACAGTATACCAAATATAACAACAAGTAAAAACGTTAAAAAGAAATTAAAATAGTGTGATAATATAAATAGTGAACATACAAATAATAAAAAATGTGAGTAAATTATAAAGCTTTAAGCTACACATGTTAGTTGCCCGAAAACTTACACTTATTTTTAATAAATAGAAAATTCTTTTTATCGTCCTTTTCTTGAACCGTTTCATTGCAGTGAACATAAAAATATATAATCTTTTATTTTTATACTTGAATAAAAATAGTTGATGATTAACTATAGTTAGAATTATATAATTTGAAATATTTTTGTATAACAATTCTCAAATTAAGATGAACCCCATAGACACCTCTATACTCCGTAAAAATGAAGATTTTAAATTATTTACTCGTAACGCTGATCCACGATTACATGACTGTCAATAAAACGCGATACTCACAGAAATAAGGGTGGCAAGGTAGAATGGTGTGAGATTTCCACCACTCAATCACGAATTTCCTTCAAAATTTGAGATATGCTTTTAGATGACAATGTATGAAGAAAGCCGCAATATTAGACCCTAACACTACTTTGATAAACTGAGGCTATCGACACAAAAAAGCGTTATTTACACTTGTGAGAATAGAAAATAAAACTTTGGAGCGCAAGCTTCTTGCTGCCTTTTCCAGAAGTAACGAATATTATTTTTTTAAAGTTATAGTAGTTTGAAGTTAAATAAAAAAAATTAAGACGTTAATTTCATGTATTTTTGATGTTTTTTCGTTCCTTAATTTCAAACTATCGTAACTTTTAACACTTGAATATAACGCTTTTTAGATTGATTAATTAACATACAATACCCAAAATTTTTATCAGTATTTTCTTAAATTACTGCTGAAAATGTTAACTTCAGTTTATCAAAGTGTTAGGATTTATTATTGTGGCTTTCTTCATATTTTCCGTTTAAGAACATCTCTCAAAATTTTCCTTCTACATGTTGTACTAATTAAAAATATAAAATGCTTAATTTAATAGTTCGTTTTGAAAAACGAAAATCGATTCATTATTTTACATTTTTTAGGTTTGATTTTGTCACCTCATTCGTAAAATTCAAACTAGAAAAATAAACGCAAAGAATTATACTAAAGTGCTAGAAAAACAAACTATGTGTGATGTGTTATTTTTAAGAGTCGTTTAAGAATATTTTCCAACGGTTCATGTATTATTGATATCATTTCATCTTAAAATTTGTATTCATACATCAGCAACGGTACAAGCATATATGTATCTATATTACTCAACACTGTATCTCAGTATTGAAATATTCAAATTTTTACAAAGCGTAATTATTTATCTTCAGTATAATATATGTTTAATAAGAATACAGTAACGCAAAATTTGAACGAAAATCAAAAGAAATTGTTTAATAAAGGTTTGTTATAATGGACTTTTTTATAAGAAAATAGATGACATTGTTATTTAAAAGAAATAACAGAAAAAAAGATATTGTCAAAAGATGTATCAGTTAAAAAACATATCCAACCAAAATCGAACATCGAAATTGCTTTTCTCTTGCAGCTGATCATCCATGATTCTTTCTATGACTTCCATTAGAATGATTTCAAATTTCATACTTACGGGCTGTAGTTCCTTTCCGCTGATGACAGTTTATTTAAAAATAATCCCAGTGGCCTTCAAATTCCTTCTTGTAGTTGATCTAAAGCTGCTCCAAGCGAGTTGCTGGCTCGTTTGTAGAAAGGACGAGTGGTGTATTTCGGTCAAAAAAAGGGATCTTGGTTGCCTCGGCTATGTCGGTTTGACATCATTGAGGGGTTCAATTGATTAGACGATTGTTTTTCTTTCTTGTTGAATCTTGTAAAAGGTCCGTAAGACGCGCTCATAGATAAGCTGTTTGTGGGACGTCCGTCCCGTCGAATCTACGGAGGTCGGCGGTGGTTGATAACACGGGCAGTCTAAGATTACTCTGATCCTCTCTTCTGTTGGTTTGAAGTCTTGCACGTTAACATGATATCCTAGAAAGTCGATTTCCTCGCTGCCAATGCGTTCCTCAGTTCAAGGAGCATTTCCCAGAATTTATACAGATCAAAAAGTATTGTGATGACTGTTTTTGACGTCCTTCACTGCCACAGGTATCTGGAAGTAGATCGAGCTTCGAGAAAAACTTACAACCATGGAAACTGACTAAAAGATCCTCGATGCGACGGATTGTGATGACGTTCAATCACGATAATCTCCTGAATTCTCCACCGCTGGCTTTTTTTATGAGATTGAGGGCCGGGCTAGCCCACTGGCTGTTTGAAAGGCCCTGGTCTCAGATGAGGTAACGGGTTCAAAGAGATTGCTGAAGTTCTAAAAAAAGAAACTATGAAGACGTCATGGAGAACTATCACGTGTGCAACGCCTTTGGCACAGCAGGTTGTTTGAATGACTGTGAGTCGCCAGCATCTGAGGCCAATTGTAAGGGGATAGTGAAATAGAAGTGCGCTTTGTATGGATCACTGAGCCATTAGTTACGATGAGTTTCAGCATCCCTTTTTTCGCTGACCGACCTGAAAAATCTCATATTTAAAGTGAAATTATAAATCCAGAATCCAACGTGGATGGAATTTCATTCCTATCCTTTGGTCGAAAACGTGCAATCTGAGTTCTGATAGCTGGTTAAGCGATCAAATAGATTATTTGATGAGTATACCTGAATTGCAATGATTGCAATGGCAATGATGAAGATCAGTCAGGTCAGGATAAGGGAGATCTTGATAGGTGAGCCACGCGCAATAAAAGTGAGGAAAGATCATGTGGAACTCTGTGGACTCTGAAATAGGTCTGGGAGATATGCTGTAACCAATAAGCAACAATAATTGACGAAGCAAGCTACGCATAGTTATCACAAGAAAAGTAATGATTGCACAGTTGTATCGCGACTTCATGTGGAAAACATTGTAGCCAGATTGGGCTATAAGTAGCCCAATTTAACACGAGTTTTAATTACTATATATATTGTTTTTCTGGCAACACTGGTGGAAAAACGACTGGTAGATTTATGTATCATCAGCGATAATTATGTGATGAGAATCCTCAGGATTGTGGCAAACCGTTGATGAAGCAGTGGTTCTAAGGTCACTGAGAAACTCCAATCATAACATATAACGTTGTTGAGATGTAAAGCGCTTACTGAGATAGGAATAGAACAAACTCATAATGTCATGAGAATACTCTAGTCGATGGAGTTCACGTAGTAGTAAGTCATGCAACACCGTAAAAGCTTTCGAAAAATCAGAAAGTACGAGAGTAGTGAGCTTTTATTACCTAATGGAAAGGCATACATTTCAGCACTTCCATCAGAGCTATCTAGGTATTGTGCCCACACTAAAAAAGAGAGAGTGGGAGAGAGAGAGAAAGAGAGAAATATACATTCGTTTACATAAATAAAAGAAATCACCGGAGGCATGTACCAAACTATGTTGCAAGTTATCATGAAATTACTGAAAACTTTAATTTTATAATTATGGACGTTAAAAATGTTTTTTCATATTCGCTGAGGAAATATAATCTCTAAACGTAATATTTACGTATTGAATTTCTATTAATAGATCATGCATTTTTTATTGAAAGTATTTAAAAAACGTAAAATGGTAACATCGAATTCTGTCTGAGAAATCTTCAGGATTTTTGAATGACTTTCGAATAAAATAAAGGTTGTAATAAATTTATTACGGTTTGTATTTCCTTAACATTCCATATCATCTCATAGTTTTTATAGTAAAATATTCTTATGATTTTTTTCATATACGTTTTTCAAATATAAATCTATAATATCATATTTTAAATATACACAGAACATATAAAATACACAATATATTACTTGCAAAATTATTGTCCATGTTAAAAATATATGAGTCCAATCTATACTTGCTGAAGTAAAAATATAATTTTACATGTCATCTGTTTATACATCATACAGAAATACTAATATTTTCTTAAAGAGAACTCATACTATATACATAATTATTATAAGATTTATTAATTTCTTGTAACTTTTCTTAACTATTTATCTGCCTCATATTGATCTCTATTTTGTCCATAATCTCATATAAAGTTTCTTAAAAATGACAAATAGGCCATAGCCGTCTTCATTACCTGAAAACCATAGTTGCAAAAATATACTGTCTGGTACTAACTGGTAATAATCATAAAGAAGGTAGAGTTTACCTCTGTGAATACTTTTATGGAAAAAGTTCCAAATCCTCCAGCAACGAATCGAAGTGGCGTTTGGCTTCTGAGCAAACTCATCACTATAAGCTTTTGATCTTTAACCTGCATATTGTACCACTTGCATTCGTAAAATGCTTCGGTGACGGAATTACTCTGAAATCGTAATAAATGATCGAAACCTAATCACAAGATGAGTGTATTATTGCTTCCTAAACAGATTTTACTTACTTCCTGAATTAAATACTCTCCTATCCAACAGTGAGTGTAAAGCCTGAGAATATTCACTGAGAGTAGAACGAAAATATTGATTAGGTGGATTCTTCTTCCCGGTACCAGATTCTTTGTTTTCGTTATTAAAAGTCGTTGGATTAATCATTCACTGATAAATGTTTGAAGATCAGAAGGATTATATACTTACAAGTAGAATCTGAAAAATGACAATGCAAATCAAGCTGGCTGCAACGAACAAATGAAAGAACATGAAACTACTGAATGATTCTTCCACCATTTTTCCAATTCTGTAAAAAAACAAATAGCATTACTCCGTATTTAAGATTGTTTATGTCATAAAAGATTAATGAAAAATCTATGCGTATTAAAATGAAAGAATTCATTTGTAGCCAATTTTGATCTAGCAAATGTATATCTTCATTATGGCGATGCAAAAATACAAGATGAATCTATTAGTCAGTCTTGTATGTCATATCATGACTACTAAACTATTTCAGAAAGCTTTTAAAAATTCAAATTTTATTAAAAATGTTTTATTTATTAAGAGCGAAAGATCATTTCTAAACAATTACCGAATTTGCATATGGCTTGCCGCTGTTATTCATTAATGGTGCACAGCGCTGCTCAATTTAATTTAATAAAGTTTGCGTGTGACACTTAGAAAAACATGTGACATCCCCATAGCATACACTTATTTATAGATTTTGCCAATGCTTCTCCTGCCTTATCTCATTCGACAACTCATACCTCAAAAGATGCTGATGTATTTTCACAACTGTTTTGAACTGACGCCTGTCGTCGCTGTCGTCAATGTTCATTCTCTTGATCCTCTCCGACAGGGCAGCGAGTCTACCGCAGAGATGTGAACCTATCGTTAGTATGAGGCAATCCGTAGCTGATTGTATGATGCCAATGAGGAGACCAAATGGCAAGTCCGAGATATACGTTATAGCGTATTCACGCGTCGTTGTGATCTTATGGAACCTGTAGAAGCCGAAAGGCATTAGGTATGGAATTGCGATATTTTTCCCCGCTCGTCGTACAGCACCTACAATAAAAAAAAGAAGTTGAAAGTCCGGTTGTTTAAGCGTATCATCATTTGGAAATCGTGGACTAGGGGTACTATGAAGCATGTATCCTTATGGGTTTGTGTGGGTAAATGGTAATAACTGTTATGATTTGAACTGAATTATTCGTGTATTGGTTTTACCATATCCAGGTATATTTTTTTGTAATGTATTTTCAATCGTTAATAACTCCTAAATTATACAATGACACCTGTTTCATAGCACAACTTGCAGTCCTGCAATCTCCAACGCAACGATATCACACTACCACAACAAACATACGCAATGCCAGATGCCGAATCAACGCAGGTCTCACGTAATACAGCATCGACGTGATGGTGGGAAAAGTCATTAATATCTTTACCATGCTCTTTCCAAACGCGTTATATTTCAAAAAAGCCCTCTTTTCCTCTGGATACACGTATTTCCCCGGTGCGAAATCGGATCTCATCTCTTCAAACAACTCACCGAAGACTCGGCTATGCCTGCGCATTTGCACGAACCTGAACGCGATGTGGCTGTACGTGAGTACTTCTATCATTACTTTTATGAATAGGAGGAATTTGTTGAGCACCCTGTACAACGTGACGTAGATAAGTAGCAGATTGCCAATGAAGTAGACACATAGGACAACGAAGAGGAGATCGAAACGGGCAGCTGGCCAAAGACCGATAGTGCGTAGTAGGCGCCTGTTCCAAGATATCAGACTCGACGCCTTCGCGAACTCCTCGGCGCTTGGCTCACTTGGTGGCATCGTGTTGTCGTGTACTTGTTGAAGATCTGATGCAGGGGCTCTTCCTAGATGGTGACGGTGTATGTATATGTATGCAATGTGTAGGTGGAGAAGTTGTGTCGGTGGTATGTTGCGAGCTTTTGTGGCTTTTTCGATGAATATTTTATGGAGACGGTGACCGCAGAGCGATGCGATTTCGTCGTGAATCATTGATGACGATACGGCGAGGTTTGTGGTTAGGTATGGATAGAGCAGAATCTTTGCTATGCAAATATGCAGTATGCTTTGACGTCGGTGTAAGAGCGCAGGAAGAAAGAGTTACAGGAAGAATTTGGTGGTTGAAGATGTAAAAGAAAAGTACGGTCTAATGAAGAAAATTGTGGAAACTGTATCGCGTAAGATATGTTTTTTTTAGTAAACGCAAATATGTGTTTGTCATGGAAATGAATTCAAATATTATTTGATATACTTGTCATCTATAGATATTTTATTATTTTTTTTGTCAAACTATACGTTCTAAAATTTTGTAAAATATAAACCTTATTTTTACTGATTTTATCATTCTATAAATTATATTTTAGATTTACGGTTTTTTCTGTGAATGATGTTTAATATTATGGAAAAGAAACTACAATATCTTAAAATAGCATGAAAATAAAATAATTGCCACAGATTAAATGTTATAATTACGTAGTAGTCTAAAGATTGTAAAGAAACATCAGTGTTATTAAGAGATATTATAAGAAACTATTGCTATAAGAAAATTGCGAGCGACAGAAGCTCAAAGAGCAATTAAACATTTTCTTTGTCTACACCGTCTGAAAAGAATAGAAAACAAATTTAGCTGAAACTTCGGTCACGTAACTTCTCGTGGTCTTCTGATCGTGCATACACAGCAATTATGCGTTATTAAAACATATTTCTGGTACAGTGTAAAGCCTACAGTGTAGATGAAGTTGACACTTTTTATAGGTTTTGCCGATGGCAAATAGTAAAGGACTGTAATTTTATCATAGAATTTCATTCGGAATATTTTACGTAAACATTATTTTTATACAATCAATTAAAAGTTATACCGCTTAGGTTTATCTATACCTGCTTACAAGTCTTATTCTATTATTATATGTTATCGTGCTGCATACGTTATTAAATTTATTTTTAAAATATTCTCGTATATTAAAAAATAATTTTAATGCTATTTTACATATTAAAAATAACTAGTTTTAATATACAAATTATATATATTTTTTTTTTATTTATGCTTGTTAAATCTTGCAAAAGATTCATCCGCATTATATTATATTTTATTTTGTAAAATTGTATTATTTCGAGTTTTAATATACAAATTATATTTTTTTTTATTTATGCTTGTTAAATCTTACAAAAGATTCATTCGCATTACAAATTATATTTTATTTTGTAAAATTGTATTATTTCGAGCTAAGAGTTTAGTGCTAAACCATAGTTTAACAACGAACAGGCAGTAGAATATTTACTCGCTGCATTGTGCTAATTCGTGTACTGTTTCGATAACGTGTCTAATTATAGATAACATTTCTGTAGCTTCTATATAGCAAAAACTGCAGTGTTTTCATAGAATCGTTATCAGGAAACGAGTAAAAGCTGAGAAAAACCGTGTTATAGACTACACACAGATTAAATATCGTTTTCACTTGCGTAAACTCACACTTTCATTATTATTTACGTGTGTAACATTATTACAACAAATATTAAAAACAACTTAGTTACAATTCGCTTTGGATTTTTAGAAATATATATTTAACTTATCTAAAAATTACATTTATTACACAAATAATTACCTATTATTTCACAACAAAAATAATGCAACTCATCAAAAACAAAACTTCCGTGGTTTAAAATATTCTCTACATACGTGTCTTCTCATGAAAATATACTTTGCAATAATTCCGCGTTATTCACTTTAAATTAGTGTTCGTAAGACAGACACATAAGCCATTGTCGACTTCATCACCTACGCGAAACAAATTCAGTTAAATGACAATGCAATTTTTATTCTTGTTTCAGTTAATTATATTGACTTACAACTACAAAGCTGTTCAGTGAGTACACGAAAAATCCACCGCCGGTGAATAGAAGCGGTAGCCGCGTTCGATTGATGATAATCAAGTTATACCTCTAATACATCGGTTCCAGATTGTGCCACATACTGTTGTACAATGCATCTGATAAATTTAAGCTCTATGAAGTTTTTAATTTATTTTTTATAATTTTAGCAACCAATATATAATTACAAATAATGGAAAAACTGAAATTTACCTCGTCAATTAAACATTGTCCTGCGTAACAGTATGTAAACAGAAGAAACGACTCGCCTATGGTACACGTCATGAACGTCAGTATCAATGAACTTTCCTCCTGAGCTCCAGTTCTACAACATGCAAATTAAATTTGACGGCTCCGAGCAATGATTCTCAGAATTTTATAGTGAAAATCTACATGAGACTTCACAAGAAACTAACACTAGTAGATATGTAGTTATTATTGCCACCATTGCACTGTATGTCACCAAGCATAGAAAGAACATGACGCGTAGTCTATACTATATTGTATGTCGAGTCGATTAATTTAGCCAACCTTTTGATCAAAGTAAATTCCAATAAGATTAGCATCTATTGATCAAACTAACACTGGAGAAAACTACACACTGTCTGGATTTTTAAAAGATAGATTTATATGAATTTTTGGAGTATATGAAAGAACATGTTTTATGCTATCGGCTAAATAATTGAATCAGAAGATAGAAATCGGCCTTCTGGCGATTAGATTATTGTAGAAGTTTATATACTAAATAACTTTTAGTATGAATAACCGACTTTTTTCAAAAACATCTACATTATAGAGTTTAACCTGTTGAACATAAATCTTTTAAAAAATATATTACTTCAAATTAGTGAGATAATTAACCAAAATCTATATTTTGACTCAAATATAAGGAGTACATGAAGGTTTTAAAAAATAGGGTTTCCGTGTATTTTAACAAAAGAATTAAAAATAATTTTACGGATTTCTACCTTACGGGCATTTAAATATTTTTTTTTTCGTTACCTTATTCTGCTGAATAATATAAAAAACTCACTGCACCGCCCCTCCCTCATGTCTATGAAAAAACTTGGATATCAACGATTTTTGAAGATTAAATGATAACACTTTTAAAAAGAGAGCTTTTTAGAATTATTTAGAGATCAAAGGTAAAACTGTTCAGAACTTAGCGATTGAATTTAATCCAACGAATTAGTCGTTTTTCTTCGAATTATAAGGCCAATAATGACACAAGAACTATCTGAGAACTACGTAAATTTTCATTAGACGCATCCACACATCACGTATACCTGATAAACCGACGATGCTCTATCACGACCCTTGTCACATTACGTCTGAATACGTTCACGTTAAAACAATGATCAAACTTCTTAAAAATATAAGGGTTTCCCAAGAAACCATCATGTCTAAAAAATATTGTGTGTACAACTATAAAAATAAAAAATGATTATAAAGGAAAAAAGCTTATTAAGGTACTAGTACCGCCTAGAGCTGTGAAAAAAACTAAAAGTTCAAATATTTTTTTCTCAGCTTCTTTATTAGATATCATTATAAAGAAGGCAAATATCATTTGAGGAAGCTAAGTGCCAATGAATTGGCAGCGGTTTTTTAATTTGTAGTTTTATCTCCAGAGAGCGTCAAAGTTGGTGTCTAAAAAAAACCGTGCCTCATTGCGGACAGTTAATCTCCGGTTTGGTAAATCTGAAACAAAAAATTCCAACGAGGTTTTAAAGAGGAAGTACTCTTATATAGGAATTCACCACCTTATGTAAAAAACGATTAAAAAAAAATTTTAGATAGGAAAAAAAGGTGAAAACTGGTCGACAATTTTTTTTTTTTTTTGTTTTAAAATCGTTTTTTACATAAGGTGGTGAATTTCTATATAAGAGTAATTCCTCTTTAAAACCTCGTTGGAATTTTTTGTTTCAGATTTATCAATCTTGAGATTAACTGTCCGCAATGAGGCGCGGGTTTTTTTTAGACACCAACTTTGACGCCCTCTGGAGATGAAACTACAAATTAAAAAATTAAAAAATTTTTTTTTTTTGTAAACTTGAAGACATTTTAGTATAAAATGGTAATATACAAAATTTGTAATGATATCTAATAACGAATCTGAGAAAAAAAAAATTTTAATTTCTTGTTTTTTCACCGGTCCGGGCGGTACTAGTACCTTAAACTGCTACTATTATAATAGCGCTAAGAAAAATTTATCTAGTTTCACTTCTTATTTTTAAAATTTTAATACGTGATTCTTTAGATGGTTCGATTATTTTTCGAAAAAAAAAAAAAAAAATTTTATTTTTTAAAAACTAGACTAAAAATATTCGTATATCAAATTAGTACATTAAAATCCATGACCCGCAGCTTTATATTTTTTTAATAAGATAAATATATTAATCTTACGATGTTTCTGCATTAAGAAAAATAAGAAAAATAAAATTTATTTCCATAGAAATACGAGGATAATTTTAATACATACTTAATCTTGTAGGAATGCCAATACCACCGACCGTGAAGAATCTCAAGAAGTAAAAAATAGCCGATGAGTATTGGACACTAGCATGGCGATTTTGAAGAACACCTTCGACTTTAGCACATAGTCTAAGAAAATGCGAACTTCAGCTTCATTCTTGTACTTGTCAATGCAGTATCCAGACTTTCTCGCTTCGTACGGTAAAGTGTCAACCTAGCCAGGACTGTTATGTACGAAGCAATTTCAGTAAGTCCGTCTACCATGCTTGTCCAATTTCCCATATTATCAGGTAACGCAATGCAGGTTAGTATGAAATGCATTGTCGAATACGTAAAGATGCAAATATAAAATAGCGTGTTGAATTTCAATGGATTTACACTGAACATGGTCGAAAAGCTTTTTGTTCCATGTGAAAACTATCTCCGCTGCCCATAATTCCTCCTATTAAGAAATTTTTTTTTCGTAATGCAAAGAAATAATTTTATTTAATACGTATATTGTTTTAAAATTAAAATTTTCATTCATCATTAAATGTAGTTCAGATAGTGTACATGATTCACAAAGTGTATGAAATCATACTCATTTACTGTATGATTTAGGAAATTTTTTTTTTTGGATTTAGCTAATTTTGCAACTAACATCGGATTTAGCTTCTTTTATTTCACTTCCTTGTAGAGTTAGTGTATTTTGCTGTACATTAACACAAGGCAAAATAATTTTTCATAAGTAAGAATGAAAAAATATTTTATTTTTAAGGAAAAAAACATTTTACAGGCAAATGAATACTTAAATAAATAGGTTAAAGATGTGTGATCGGATTCAATGGAAAGGGTCATTTCAAACAGGTGAAACAAATAAAATACCTAAATTTTCTGTGTGCGACGTTTCTGTATTTTTAAATAATATAGCCTGAAAAGGTCAGTAACCAAACCCACGAAAAGTCGCACACAGAAAACATCTGTTTGAAGTCGCACACTTCAAACAGATGTTTTATTTGTTTCACCTGTTTGAAATGGCCCTTTCCATTGAATCCGATCACACATCTTTAACCGAAACTAATGAGGGTGAAAATTCGACTACATCATTTACTTAAATAAATAAATTAAAAATCACTTCTTTGCCAAATAATAAAATTAATTTTTACAAACATTTTGTAATAAAAAAATCTTAAAAAAATATTATGCCAAATTTTAATTTTAATTAAATTAAATAATATCAACACGTAAACACACAAATTTAGTACTGAGTGAAAATATATTACGTTGATTCCTATCAATTCATTCTAGGAAAACTATTTTTTTTTCTTTAATTATTCGAAATCAACATTTTTACAGATTATATTTTATACAGAAAATATTTTGCTGTCCAAAAAGTCAAGCTGCAGAATGTGCCAAATTCAACTTTCAGTTAGTTTCAAAAGTAGCCATCTCCACTTACTTTTTAATGAAAGGAGATAGCTACTTTTGACTCTGACTAAAATTTGGATTTAGTGTATTTTGCAGCACAACCTATTTTTTTCATACCATAAAAAGCAACTATACCTATATTCTGGACCAGTATGATTTTTTTATGATAAATATTGATGTTCTATACACGAAAATGCAATAAAAATGGTCTCGGAAAAAAGTGGAGACAGTCACTTTTGCAGCTATACGCTTCAATTATGTATAGAATTTTTTGAAACCTGTAAACCTTCGGTGTCGAATTTCTTCACATCCGTCATATTTACAGGTATTATTTCAACCAAATTTTCAAAAACTTTTCTTACATTATTTGAAGTATCTCAATTTGTTAAAATTATCCAAGTTCATGAACTTTGTCGTTTGAATATCTAAAAATAACTGTTTCAGAGAAATTATTTCTTGAGCGCCAATAAAAAGTTTACGCTTCATTTATTCACGTAATTAATGCTAAGTTTTCTTGTGCATGCCGCATTACTTTTTTTACGGCAATACACATTATTATCTATCTCTGTATAATTAATAATTCTTACACGCTACTGTAACAGAGTGTACAGCACGTAACATACCTGTATGAATAATGCACTTTGCGTTTTACATCTGTTTGGTATTCGCGAGTATTGCAAGAACCTTCGCGATGACAGTACTTCATTCTAATGCAACTATAACAAAATAATTTAGAGTGTGCACAAAGTAACTTAAATAAAAATAATTTTGGAGAAATTTTAAGAAGATTCAATATCACTGTCTTACTTGAATACAAGTATAAACGCCAAACCAAAATTAAAATACGTGCGGTAATATCATCAGTGAGTATAAGGATAACTAAAAATTTAACTAAACAAAGAAGGTATAAATTGAAGACATTACTTACCCAACAGCTTATACACATTTTTAGTAAATAAAAAATTCTTTTTTCTTTTTGTCATTTTTTTTAACCGTTAAATTATATTGAACAGAAAAATATATAAACCTTTATTTTTATACTTTATGAACAAACCCAGTTTGTGAATACTAAATCTACAATTAAAATTATTTTTACATAACAGTCCTCAAAACAGACAAGTATCCCATTGATGCCTTTATACTCTGTAAAAGATTTTTTAAAATTATTTATTCATGAAACTGAATCCATATGGTTACATGATTATCAATCAATCGCACTACTCACAGCAGTAAGGGTGGCGAGACAGAACGTCGTGAACTTTCCACCACTGAGCTGCAAGGGTTTCTGTGCGCGCGCAAGAGCAAAGAGAATGATCGTCGCGTTGTCCTTCGACATATTGTACCAATTGCAATTATAAAATGCTTGACTTAGCCGTTCGCTCTAAAGAGAGAAAATTAATTTATTATTTCATGTTATTCACGATTAATTTTGCTGCCTATTTTTCGTCAAAATTTTATTTACCTCTGTGATTAAACTCTCGCCAACTGTACAATGCGCGTAGAGTACCAGTAGCACCAGAAAAATAAATGCGAAGAATGTGCCTAAAATCGCATGCTCACCAATGGCTAAGCACTGCGCGTACCATCATTATAGTACTTAAAATTTAACATAACCAGGATGATTGATATATAAGGTATCATACATACCACTAAGATCTGATACCCGAGGATACACACCAGTGAAGTTGCACCAATAAGATGACCGAGTAATGTTACGCTGAAGGCTTCTTCCACGATCTGACCCATTCTATACGCCAAATAATGATATTTACAGAACCATTTGTTCCGAAGATTTCGAAGATAAAGAAATAGCACCATATGCATATAATAATGTATATTAACACTCACTTTAGAAGCTTGATGTGAGTCTCGACAGCCTTTCGCACTTCCTTCGTGCAGCTGTCCGAGTCAGTAGCGTCGAGACTGGAGACGCGCAGTGCCAGCACAGCCATCTGTCCAGAGATGTGGTACACCAGGGTAACCATTAAACAATCAGCTGCACTCTGGCCAAAACCACTAACGAAGACGAAGGGTAGCTGCGAGCCATAAGTCCAGAAGTACGTTGGGCCATCCTTCAACTCGTAGAACGTGTAGAAACGGTAGGGTAGCATGAAGACGAAACTGCTGTTTGCACTATTTGGTCCCAGGAACTCGATAACTAGAGATGTGTCGCGGTGACACTCGTGAAACAGTTTGTATGTTTATAGAGAGAGAGAGAGAGAGAGATTGATGAACTGTTGTATGTATGTGTGTATAGAAAAAGATTGAGATTAAGGGAAAAATGTTGGCAAAGGCTTTAAAATTTTGCTCAAGTTTACCTCAATTATAGACATATATGTAGTCAAACGTTTTTGAATGGGGCGAAATTATGGTTTATAAGATTAAAAAAATGGTTTCTTGAAAGAAATTTTGAATTTTGTCATAATTAGGTTTGATACAGTGAGTTTCGGAATTTGAGATAGTTCATTCTCGAAAAAGGGATGTTCCTGTAATTGAATTTATTTGAACATAAAAAGTACATAATGATCATCTTATTTGAAAGTAGAAAGATTTGAGAAACAGAACTAAAATTTTGTTTAAGAAAATGTCATACATTTTGTAAATTTTTATTAACCGATTTTTATATTTAAGGTATTTTTTTATCTCTTAAACATTTATTAAAATAATCGTTAATATTTTAATCATATATGTAAAGTTAGATGTAATTCTAGATGAATATACAAATGACAAAATATTTGTGAAAAAGTCCGATTTAGAAGCTCCGTAATGGTTTACACAATATCCGATTGAATTTTCTAAATCTCGTCTGCCGAAGTTTTGCAGAAACGTGGTTGAAATTCATTTTAATGTTACTCTTGTTAAAACGAATTTCAAATACGATTCTGGGACAATGTAGTCCATGGAATGATTAAAAAATTTTGAAGTAACGTACAAATTCGACTTATTCGTCAACGCTATAAACTTCGTCCATAATAGTTTAATATGGTATCACCTTCAATTTAGCTATTATAATAAGTAAACGTTGAAAATAAATGATTTTTTAGAAAAAATGTGACATTTTCTTAAATGAATGGTATTCATGGTTTCCCTTATATTTTTTTGTGTTATATGAAACTTTTTTTACTTTTAAATAGGCATTCACAATAAAAACTTATCAAATGACTATTTTTTCAAGACTGAACTATCTTAAATAGAATAATTAATTAGATAATTAGGACGAATTTTGCGAAGCTGGGTCGGTCAAGCACTTCCGAATGATATCAATGTTTAATAATAGTTATTCGTGTCAAAGTATCGGGGCATTCTGAGTTATACATACTTATATTTCTCAAAATAATTCGTCAAAACTCACGTTCTCCCATTTGCCCAAGTAACGGCTTTGCAAAAAACGACGTCGCAGTCAACGCCGTATTCGTGATCAACAGCTTCATGAAGGTCTTGGATTTATCATGATACGCAATAAACGTCTTCCTTTCCTCCTCCGTATAATCCTTCGCATCAAAATCCTTCCTTGCCTCAGCTATAACCTCGCCTAGGGGAGAGTTGTGTAGTCGCAGCATCAACATCCTGATGAAGATCTGAGAGAAGGCCATGTTCTCTGTAAGATTCATGAGAACGTGTTCGAAGTTGTCGATGAAGAGGAAGAGGTCCAAGTACTCAAGAATCATCTCATAGCAGAAGTAGCCGAAATTGAGGAAGAAGCGAAAATCACTGGCCGTTGCTGGCCACAAACCCAAGCTCGTCATCAGGATGTAATTCCATCGGAACACCTTAGCGCTGTTGTCTAACTCCTTCTGGCCTTGCACGAGCTGTGTATATATACATATCGTACGGTCTATGTATTACTAATCCCGACTTGGTAATCCAATTTTTACACAAATATTCGAGAATTGCATCTATACAGGAATTTTGCTAACTACATTGTAACCAAATGATAGAGTGTATTTGTCTATATATACTTGCGAGGCTTTTGAAGCCATGGCTCGATGTGTCTCGTAGAGTAGCTGAGGTTCGACTGTTCTAACTCTGCGAACTAGACATTTTTTTTTTTGCTCTAAACCTCTGAAAACATAAACTATTATCTTCTCCACTCGCTTGGACAAAAGTTACTATTTCATCCCTATATACAGATTTGTTTTTAGAAAGAGACCATCGCGCGCATAGAGAAATCGATACTTAGTTATTATTTCATCGTATCCGCGAGCATCGAAGAAAAAAAAGGTAGACCTGACACAGAGTAGCAATTTACTTCAATTTCAACGGGTCTTTTCTTCCCGTGTATTTTCGTGCATGTGGAATACACTGCGAGCAATTGCCCAATTATACGCTTGAGCTTAGAAATGGCTCTGAAAACTTTACTAGACACGGAATTTGATGAAATAGAATAATTTGGCGCTATTACGCGTAATTGTTCGAGAGCCGCGCTCTTGGTGAAATGCATTTTAGTCGTTCATGGGCAAGGCTCGACGAAGGTAAAAATAAAAAATAGTGAAAGATAGAGTTCAGTCCAAGTAAAGGATTAGTAAGGACAAATTGATAATTATTGTGCAATATTTATCTTTCAGAATCTACTGATGTCTATAATATTATATTATTTGTTGCATTGAAACATTGAGTGCATTTGTTTTGCAAAAAATTTTCGTCCTCTTCGAAATTGAAGTTTTACGGTAAAATAAATTTTAAGATGGTGTTCATTCTCATTCGTTTATGGTAAACTATTTAACTAATTTAAGTTAATGTTATATGAATCTTAACTTAGAATAAATGGTAATGGTTCAACAAACCCTTTTAATTTAGTAGTTTAACAAAATCAATAAACTCGCTGATGTGAGGCACAAAAACTAGAAGGCTAATAAATATAATTGACTAATTAAATATACGTGTTATAATTTATTTTTTCTCTGATTTTTTGAGAGATTTATTTCTTTTGAAAAATAAAAACTTAAATTATTTAAGTACTACACAATGCTGCATAATATAAGTAAAGAAAAATGTAAATTATGAAGAAAGAGTAGTGAGATCAGTCTCCGCATAAATGTTTGTATTATGTAAAGCAAGAATAGATCTTTGTCGTTCTAGTTTTTGTAATACTTTACCTTTAGGCATGCTATCTATACTCACTGAATTACACGTGTATTCGAGAACAGTTGCTGAATGAAATCGCCTCATGATTTATTGTATTTATTGAAATGGTAAAACACTTTTCATCTTTTTATATTTCACTAAAAATTTTACTGCATAAATAATGCTAAATTGTTAAATAAACTTTTCAATCATCGAATATTGAGTTTCGATATTATTTTGAAATCGATGAATTATTTTTGTGAAATTGATTGAGAGAGTCATAGTTTCTTCTTTCTCTATCTGTTTGACATGCTTGTATGTTTATATGATTCTATTTCTATTTATGGCTGTAATTGGTGAAATTGATGAAAATCATTAGTTTTTATGATTAATTTATACGTTAATAACCTACGTAGTTTTCGATACTAATATTAAAATGATCTAGCATTAAATACACCATTACGGTGATGAATCTTTGCGCATTATCTTAATGATTTTGCTTTTTTAGGAAATTTGCAATTAAATTCCAAGATATTTGTACTTACTAGGAGAGGTCACGAACTCCGGATCACGGATTTTGCACAAACTTTAAAGTATGTTTTTAGATGCTAAAATATGAAGAATGTTAGAATATTAGACTCTAATGCTTTGATAGACTTGAGTTATCGACAGGTTTAGCTGTATTTGAAGGAAGTATTGCAAAAAATGCTCTGTTTTATTTGTTTATTGGTTAAGCTAGAAAATCCTTATATATAATTGTAAAAAAAAAGAAAATAAAATTAGAGATTACAAGTTTTACGTTGTTTTTTCAGAATTAAAAAATATTAAATATATCAAAAGTTATGAAAGTTTAAAGTTAAGCAACAAAAATTGGTAAATTGCCAGGTTTTAACTTTATACTTATTTTGATGCATTTATGTTGCTTAACTTTAAACTATCATAACTTTTGTTATATTTGATATTTTTTAATTCTGTAAAAAACAGCGTAAAACTTGTAATCTCTAGTTTTATTTTCTTTTTTTTTTACAATTATATATAAAGATTTTCTAGCTTAACCAATAAACAAATAAAACAGATCATTCTTTCCAGTATTTCTTTCAAATACAGCTGAACCTGTCAATAGCTCAAGTTTAACAAAGCGTTAGAGTTTAATATTCTATCATTCTTCATATTTTAGCATCTAAAAATATACCTCAAAGTTTGAGCAAAATCCGTGATCCGGAGTCCGTGACCTCTCCTAATTAGGCTGAATAAGCGGGTACATTAGTCTGAAGAAATGTATTAAATTTCACTTTATAAAGTGAACTGTGAACTAGTAAATATTGTTTTGATTCGAAAGTTTTAAAAAAATTCCATAATTTCGCAATTAATAGATTTGAAACAATATTTTAATTATTTTATATCAAATATATAACTTTGATCTTTTCTGTTTAAATTACTGATTGGAAGATAAGTTTCTAATATCTGCTGTGGGGCATTATATGGAATTTTGCAATAATTTCATATATCTGCACGTGTACATATATATGCAAATAGTGCCATACTGTATAAAGATCTTATATGAAACCTTTCAAAGTTTTTGCTACAAATATCACACCAAGTGACTATAACGTATACATGAAGATTACAGAATTTCCATTAAAAAAACTGTTAAATAAGTGTCGATACACTTCGTATAAAATTTGCATTCAATTGTTACACTGTAAGAAAACTTCCATATATATAGATATACAATGTATACATTTGGAAACTCAAAATGTAAACACAGTATATCTATATATATGGAAGTTTTCTAACAGTGTACTTAATGGTATCATTGTTTTCGCTCAGATAAGTTTTTGGAAGATCTCAATTAAAGCCTTTTATGGAATCTTGTCTGACTAGATATTATATTAACTTTCAAATTTATAAATCAAATCTGAGAATACTTTATATACACAACTCTGTATGACATTTCATGTGACTGTGATAAGTCTGTATTCCAGATGATTTGGGTTGCATATAAAAACTAGCACAGGACAAAAATTTTATGAAAAATATTAATATATTTAGTATAATGACAGCATGCACGAAATTGACACGAAATTGTCAGGACAAAAGTTTAGCGTCATTTTCCCGATTTACTTCGGAATCTTCCCTTTATGCGAATTATTGCCCTATAGTCTGCAGTTGCTTGCAATGGAAGTCGACGAGATTCTCTCTAGGAGAGTATGGCATGATGATCCAGGCCATGAAGTCCGTCTCCGAATAATTTTCACAATACTATAAGTGTGACATATATTTGCAAGCAAATTCTCTCCATGTTTACGAAAATAGATCAATTATGAGATTTTATGTGACATCACATATTGTAGTATCTCCTAACATATTTGACTGTGGGTATGCTACACGAATTCTTACAATATATTAATTTTATTTCTTTCGAGATAATCAGTTAAAATTTTACATAATATCTCATAAAGCAGGTTGATATTTTGAGTTTGGTTTATAAAACAAACGAAACACACAGTTAAATTCTTGTCAATTATTTTTTAATCGTGATTGAACTATATCAACAAAACATACTAACAGTATATTTTTATTTTTATAAACAGCAACAATTTATACCTAAATCTATAAGTAAAAATTTGTTTACATAACAGTTCTTAATACCGACAAGTATCCCATCGATGCTTTAATGCTCTGTAAAATAAACATTTGTCAATTATCTTTAATTAACAGTACCAATAACTTATTCAATTATTTCACTTACACTAGTAAGAGTCACAAGGCAGAATGTAGCAAATTTTCCAGCAGTCAGTTGTAAAGGTTTTTGAGTACGGGCAATAGAGAAAAGAATAATACTAGCATTTTCTTTTGGCATATTATACCAGTCACAATTATAAAAAGCTTGACTTAAACGTTCACTCTAAAACATTTGAATTATTTTTTTGTCATTCTTTTATCTAATTATTTTTTCTTTTATATTTGTTGTTTGTTTATTATAAATGGGGATCCATTTACCTCTGTGATTAGACTCTCTCCCACTGTACAAAACGTATAGAGCACCAGTAATACCAGAAAAATGAATGCGAAAAATGATACTAAAATTGCATGTTCACCAATGGCTAAGCACTACATACATGCGCAGCAATTGTAAATCTTTTAAATGTAATATTTTATATTTCATAGGATTATTTAAAATTAATAGCATACATACTACTAAGATTTGATACCCAAGAATACATAGTAGAGACGTAGCACCGATAAGATGGGCCAGTAACGTTGCACTAAAAGCTTCTTCGACGATTTTACCCATTCTATCGTTCGATTGATACATGTCATATGTATGATTGTTAAAAAGTCTTGTGAACAATTTTTTGTAATCATATGTGAGATCTCGTATAATATTGCCACTAGATTAAATAATTTTTACATGAGAGTTACATCAAGTACACGTAAAAGTATACCGGTTTCATCTCTTGCCGAAACTTGCGAGTTTAACAGTACATGGAACTTACGTTACAGTAATCACATATGAAGGTAGATATAATAACATCTTATGTGAAGTTTAGTATGCAATATCTCATATATGTGGAGTATATAGTATGGAAAATCTCATAAATCATTTCCTATGAAAACTTACGCGATTTATACGAGATCTCACACTTCAAATTTCTGTAATCAAACGAATGTAAGCGAATATTCTCATATTTTCCGTAGATGTCGTAATACTCACCGAAGCAATTTGATGTGAGTTTTGACAACCTTTTGTAGTTCTTGCGTACATCCAACTGACTTTGTATCAAGGCTAGCGACGCGCAGTGCAAGTATTGCCATCTGTCCAGAAATGTGGTACACCAAGGTAACCATAAGACAGTCACCTGCACTCTGGCCAAAGCCGCTGACAAAGACAAAAGGCAATTGTGAACCATACGTCCAGAAATACGTTGATGCGTCCTTTAGTTCGTAAAATGTATAGAATCGGTAAGGTAGTAGAAAAGTAATGGTAGTGTTCTCGCCGTTTGGTCCGAAGTATTCTATAACTAATATGAATTGACATTGTTTTTTGCATACTTGAATATTAAAGTTGTTTTTTTAAACTGATAAAATATCTTTATAGTTTAATTTCAATGATTGGTCTAGATGTAAATCTCTTACTTTAACAATGTGCCAATTTTACAAGAAGATTACTTAAAATGAGGTTCCTGAATTTGTACAAATCTCATATTATATGAAAACAAAGATTGTTTGATATCGAAATATTAGAAAGAAATCATTGTTTTACATCCTCGTTGAAGGAAATAAGTAAAAACTAAGGGGCCCGCGCCCCCTATCGTGCTATCGTGCGCTAACCCCCCGCTGTCTATGTAAAAACTATATATGCATTGACCATACTGCTCAGGAGAATCTTGCATTTTCATTGGAGTGAAAATTGCAACACTTCAAATACTTATACAAAATTAATGTATAAATAATAAAATTATATAGACCTAGTTATATAAGTCGTATTTTACATTTCTGTGTCAAATTGAATTTTGTTAAATAATAAATGAATATTGACTGTATAGGGAGTGTATAATTCAGACATTAAAAAATCGTTTTTATAGATCTAACTCATTAGGAATTCATTTTATATGAAAATGTCAATAGGCAAAAGTTTTGTTTAAATATTATCTTCAATTTTTGTGTGTAACATTTTAGCTTGAATTTAAATCCTGTTAAATTATAGCCGAAAATTGTCCATTTTATGTATATTTAGGCGTTTAAAACCGTTCTTATAGGTCTAACTTGTTAGAAATTGATTTTATATAAAAATATTAAATAGGAAAAGTTTTATTTTAAGATTACCTATAACTTTTCCATTTAACATTTTTGTATAAAATAAAATCTTGCTAAGCTATAAGGAAAATCGATCATTTTAGGTATATTGAGGGATTAAAAATCGTTTTTTGGATTTAACTCGTCAGAAATTGATTGTAGAAAAAAATGTTCAACCGGAAAAAGTTTTATTTTAATATTATCTACAAAAAAACTACTATTTTTTATCTTTTAAGCGGTTTTTTCGCTATTATATTCCCCAATATTGTTCGTAGAAAAAAATGTTTAATGTAAAAAAGATGTATTTTTATTAGTTTTAGCAGATGCGTTTGTAGTTTTAGAATTTTAATTTCATTTTGTACCGATTATGTTGAAAAATTGTTTTTGCACATTTTTAAAAACTCTGGCGTTTTTTTAATTTCTCACCGATCTCGTTTAATATAAGACTGTATGGTACTTGTAATTAAACGAACATATGATTCAAAAATCAACGAGATCCTTCTATTTTTCGGTGAGATAATTGGGTTATTTGATTACATACATACGTACAGACATACATCTTGAAGAATGCTTAAAATGAACTCCTTTTGGGTGGAAAATGATTTTTATGTTGTACATTTTCGGAATTTGAAATGTTACAATTTTCACCCTGACGAAACTATAAGACTCTCCCGAGAAGCGGTCGAGCCTAATAATAGTAAAAAATCTTATGAGCGATCGTATGTCAAATTTTATGTATATCATATATGAGATTTCATATCAGATTTCAGGAACATGAAATTTATAGAAGTTTTTTCAAATCACGACAATATATTTTATTATAAATTTTTTATGAAATTTCAAGAAATTCCGCGTAAAATCACATGAGATTTCATACATGTTCTTGCATAATACCGTGAAACACGACATAATATTCGAAATATTTATGAAATATCTTAAGGTTTACACATTTTCGCTGTAATATAGTCTGATTAGCCATTCGCATGCAATTGAAAATGCTTATTTTTAGATTGGATTCTATTTTTGTGAAATTGAACGAAAATTTGTAAGAGTCCTTCGTTTTAAACAAATCAGTTTATTCAGGTTCTTTTGAATCCAGATGTAAATTTAGACCTATATTCTGAATGAGTATGACCTATACGATGTCTGCAAAATGATGTTTGGAAACGCATGACTTCAGCGACTAATTAAATAATTTCGTTACCGTACAACACGCTAAATTATATCACTGACAAACAGCAAATAATATTTACCTCTCCATACTTACTTTCCCCGATCTGCCCGAGTATCGGTTTTGCATAAAACGACGTTGCAGTAAGCGCAGTATTCGTGATCAGAAGTTTCATGAAGATTTTAGAATTCACATGATAGGCCACGAACGTTTTCCTTTCTTCTTCCGTGTAATTCTTCGCGTCGAAATCTTTCCTTGCCTCGGCTATTACCTCACCCAGTGGGCCATTGTGCAATCGCAGTGTAAGCAGTCTGACGAAAATGGGTGAGAAGGCCATGTTCTCGGTGAGGTTTAGTAACACGTGCTCGAAATCATCAATGAAAAGGAAAAGGTCCAGGTACTCGAGGACCATCTCGTAGCAGTAATAGCCGAAATTGAGGAAGTAACGAAAATCACTGGCCGCCGCTGGCCACAGTCCCAAAGCTGTCATGAGGACATAGTTCCATCGGAACACTCGCGAACTATCGTCGAGCTCTTTCTGACCCTATTGAAGATGTTGATTCATTGATTATTCGAACGAAAAAAAATTATTTTTAAAATTATTATTAAATTTTTTATATATGTATACTTGTAATAAACTATTAGTTGCCATAATCCTTCGATGTTTCTCACAGAGCTGACGTACTTGGACTGTCTCAATCGCGTCTACTAGACATTTTTTTTTACACAGACCTTTGAACGTCAAGCTATAATCTTCTCCACCATTCAATAGAGCTAACTTTAAAATAAAAACGCGCACACAGACACACGCACGGGGGAGAGGATCGATATATACACCCGCGCGATTATTGTTTCATCGTACGCCAAAACCAAGTTTGCACACACGCTATTAAACCGACAATTAGTCTTAATTTCATTGAAGGGCCTTCTTCTTTTTTCTTTACTCATATCTCTGCGGATGCGCATTTGTTTAATTACCATTGCGCGACGAAAAGCTCAAGAAACTTTGCGGTGGGATATGAAATTTGATATGTGATCAGAATAATTTTGTTCCATTAAGCGTGTAATTGTTGACGGTCAGTGCTCTTGACGAAGTGAATTTTAGCTGTTTGAATGTAAAGTTCTATGGCGAAGGTAAAAAGTACAGGCAAGAAGAAAGTAGAATATACGAATAAGTTGTCTGTTTTTCTTGAAAAATTTGAAAGTATCCGAGGGAAGCTTTTTTTACAGTTTAAAATAATAATGAAGATTTTAAAAGTTTTTGATGTAAGGAGTTTCTGGACGAGGTAAATAAATAAATACTTACAATTGATATAAACTAATATCTCCAAGGTATATGTGGGATTCTTCGGAAACTTTGCCCTAAACTGGTTCCAAAAACGACCAAAATTAAATTTGTCGACACACCTCTGAAGTAATTTTTTTCTTGTTCTATGGGTCACATAAGAGACGATAAGAATTTGGGGCCAAAGAAAACGGCCTTGTGACACCCTTTTATCGTCAAATCAATTTTTCTTATAGGAATTTAATATGGGAAAAAATTGACGAAAAGTAGTCATCAATCATCAAGCAATATTAATATTTCAAATATGTTAACGAATTTGTACATTTTGCTAGTTAAAGTACAAGGATAGAGCTTTCATTTAAGCTAAAAATGGTTAAAATCGGACAATTATGTAACTTTGCACTGAACTGTCCAATTTTAACCATTTTTAGCTTAAATGAAAGCTCTATCCTTGTACTTTAACTAGTAAAATGTACAAATTCGTTGACATATTTAGAAACTCAATAGAATGCATGTTCGAAAAGATTTTGGGGTACATTCCAATTTATCAATATGTTTATTACTATATTTATTTATATAAAACAGTTATGTTCTTTCGAATCTATTTACATTATTCTTAGACACAGTCACCGTTTATGTTAATTTACTAATTAATAAAATATCGAATCTGCTTAATATCCATTTTTCCAGTATTTATCATTCAAGGAAAATATTATAAAGATGGTTTATTGTTAAAAAAAATAAATTTACAATTATAGCAATTGCATGAGTGGCTTATTTAGTGGTTTATATCGTCACAGGTAATTAAGCTACGATTTAAGAAATCAGAATTCTATGTGATGAAAAAACTGTCAACTCTAACTTTTTGCCCTTCTGTGAACTGATTGGTGCCATTATGAAATCATCTTTCACCTAATATAACTACAATATTAAATACCGTAAAATTGAAACGTAGGCTTATGTCTTTTGTTGAAACATTTTAACTTTTTTATTTATCTCGTGAGTGTTGCCAAATATACAAACTACATAATTTACGTATAAAAAAACATTAGTTCATATAAATGCGACAATATATTGTTTCCTCACAGAGGAAGCTTTGCAATGGTGAAAAAAATTTTTGAAACAAAAAATATTTAAAAACATGTTTTAAGACTTTTGGCACGAAAATCCGTCGTTT
>JAWWEQ010016017.1:452-34860 GCA_035583055.1 Torymus tubicola
TTATTTTTTTACTATTACATTTATTACTTATTTTTTTACTATTACATTTATTACTTATTTTTTTACTATTACATTTATTACTTATTTTTTTACTATTACATTTAAAAAAATGTATAACATGATTGCTTTTGATATAATTAACATTCCGCTTCCACGAGTAATGAATCTTACGAAAAAAAATTTTTCGTCATTTTAACCTCAAAACGACGCTTTGATATCAGTTTTGATGTTTTTATGATAAAAAATACTATTCCGACCTGGTGCGAGAGGTGTTTTTCTATTTTGCTTAAAGTTATTTTTCCGAGGGTGAAAAAGTACTATTTGGTCATTTACATACGGTCAATTATTTTAGGAGGTTGTTTAAGATATTTGGGGTGGTTAAAGCTTAAAAAATGCTAAACTATTTGAAATATTCGATAAAGTAAACAAAAATGCTTTATTTAATTTTTTTGAGCGCATATCCTGGTTTTTATAGAGAAAAAAAGCATAAAAAATCAATTTTTTAAAAATATAACATAAGGGTTGTAACCCCTCGGATCACAAATAAATCTAGCATCTTGCGCTTTTTATAAAAAATATTTTGCATTTTGTTTTATCAAAAAATATTAATTAGAAGCCAAGATATGACAAAAAAGCGATTTTTTGGGGTAAAATTTAGGCGTGCATTTACCCCTTTAAAGTGGATGTCGGCACAAAAAAATATGTGTCTCTTATTTTTTCGAGTACTACAACATATCACAGAATGGTTGAAATCGATTAGGTCGGGTTGGGGGACCTTCTTTGTAAGAGCACGACTGCAGCGCTTACAGAATGCATATGTCTGATACGTAACACGTGCCAGGGATGATGAACAGATTACAGGGAGTAATCGGCTGGATGTGAACCGACACTCGTAGGGAATATTTCGCGAGTATCATTTTGTGCAAAATCATTCATATGCATGCGCCAGTACACCTGTTGGACAATTTTCAAAAATACATCCAGTGGAGGCCCTGTGGTGTCGATGTTCCGCGTACGCGCACAACTCAATGTTATCACTCCTTTTATGTATACGGAGCGCATCTCTGGAAGGGTTGGGGCTTCCCTCATCGATAAGAAATCTGACTAACTACACAGATTCCAAACAGCAGTGCGGGATCATCTAAAATTGCTCGACTAGTTCGCAATACATCTTATCGGGACAATAATTATTTTATTATGTATTTATTTTCTTGTATTATTTATAAACTTTGTTCTATCCCATATACTAGTTTTAAAAGAGTGAGTGTATTTATTGTATATATGAACGCGAGAATGAGTCTACATTATTTTCTGTAGGATTTTAATAATTGACGAACAGATTTGATTTTTATTTTTTTTACAACAGTGCGGACTTTATTGACGATTTATATTAATGACCAAATGATTTTATTTGTATGACTGAGATGTAGCTTTCTTTGTATTAGCAATATTTGACTTATTCTGCGGAATAGTTATTTGACGAATAATGTAACCGACTGTGATATATACGAATGTGCAATACGATATGTGATTTCAATACCTTAGGATTGTTGATAATTAACTATGCAGCAATGCAGAGAGTTCCACAAGTATTTTATTTTTGTAAACTTACAAACTAAAAAAGAAGCTATTCTATGCTATTCTATTCCTATCCTAATTCTTACAAATTTCAATTTTACTCGGCAACAACACTTTTTGAATTGAAAGATGCATTTTCATCATCTATTTCCATTGGAATAATGGACTCTGTACAATATTTATTATGTCCACTATACAAATTCATAATTTTATTTTGTGCAAAAATTAATCGTGCTTGAATATTTCTTTTTATCATATTAATTTCTTCAGTATTAAAATTTAATTTTTATAAGATAAAAACATATTTATGAATGATAGGTCTTCGTATCGATATCACTGAAAAATCATAATTTATATATTCATAGGCAGAAATTTGTGAAAGTGGAAACATTCTTATGGTGCGTTTATGAAGCTAATGGCAGTCTGTGTTAGTTTATTGAAATGGTGAAGCTAATGGCGTTCTCTGCCCAGGTAAATAATAAATTAAAGAAACAAATGTAACGTTTAGGTACTATAACATTATAAAATTTTTTTATAGTTATAAAATATATCAACAACACTCAATATTTAAAAACTAAAACCGAAAAAACAATCTTACGTACATTAGTTGTCAACTAATTGAAAATTTATATATAGGTGGTTACGTATGCCACTAGTTAATGATTTGTGGAGTCTTGACTACGCCTTTATATACGTTTTCATATCTACAAGTGTGTCATACGTGTGTAACAGTCTTTACATATTATATAGAGAGCGAAAAGGTACGTTAGAGAAGAGCATTTATAATAAGTAGAACATTTTGTTTTTAATTAAATTATGATATTCGTTAGCTAGTTTCTTGATCTCATATTATTTGTTCATGTAATTTGTTTGAGAGTGGATGTGTATCGCCTCCGATAGAATTCATTTACCTAGATGTTTTTTGCTATCTAAAATTTTTACATTTCTAAAATTAATCGAATGGTTCTTTTCAACGGTATGTGTGAACAACGACGAATCAGTATCTTTATTTAACAATTTTTTCTCATATTCTTTAATTTGCACTTGTAAACGTCTACTTGTTTGTCCGACATAGGATGCATGGTAATTCTTACAATTAATTTTGTAAATATCATTAGCCGTATCCATTTTTTGTTATAATCTTTACCTAGTTTTATTATATTGCTAAATTTGTTTTTTGTACAATAGATTATATTTGTATTATGCTTTTGAAAGAATTTACTTATTTTTGGTTCTATTTCTTTGATAAATGGTAAGCAAATCTGTGGTACTTTATTTATTAATATCCTATTTCTGGTATTATTTATGTTAATTTTTTTCATGCCTCTATCAATATAATAATCTATCAATTGTTCCGTGTAATTATTATTTAATAATAAAGTTTTAACGAACTGTAAATTCTTTGTATGAAAATTCTTATGTGAGAGTTTTACAGTTTTGTCTACTAATGAGTAGATTATAGCTATTTTATTACATTGTGGATGGTGTGAGTAGTAGTTTAAGAACCTTCCTGAAAAAGTTGGTTTCTGGTACCAATCAATGACAATTTTTCTCTGTTCATTTATTATTTTAACATCTAAGAAACTAATAGAATTTTTAACTGGTGTTTCAACGCTAAACTGCAAATGCTTATCATATGAGTTGAAAAATTGTAAGGTATAGTTTATAAGTTTCCTTGGGACACAGATCAAAGTATCATCAACGGATCTATAGTAAAACGTCGGTACAAAACATAGTCTATTTATTGCGTAGGTTTCAAGATCTTCTGTAACAATGTCTGAGAGTATAGGACTAATCGAATTGCCCATCGGAGAACCAAAAGTTTGTCTATAAAACTTATTGTTGAATTGAAAATAATTGTTGCTTCAAATAAACTTTATGACATCAATAAATTCAGTACATGTCAGATTAATTTTGTTGAATAGATGTAACCATCTGTATTCAATTGATTTACAAACTAAATATTCTGGCACATTTGTAAAAAGGCTGACAACACTAAGCTAATTATTATGTATCCCGTTGAAATCTCTAAGTTCCCAATCTTTGATTTTAACTGTAAGCTATTATCTATATAATAAAAAATATATATAACAAAAGTATGCAACAAAAACATGTGACGAAGTCACAAGGGTCAGCTCCCTGGGAAGCGGGTCGTCGCCATCTTGCGCAGCACCGGCACCATTCGCACACACATCCGCGCACCAGACACTCCCGCGGGTGGAGAGAGGGTGGTGAGGAAGAGAGAGCGTGAGCCGGGAGCGACGGCGCTCACCGGGAGTTCGCGCGACTCGGGGAGAGCCGCCGGAGGCTACGTGACGGGGGAGAGGGGACGCGGCAAGATATCGGGAGAGAGAAAGAGGTGCGCACGGTACGAGAGAGACTCGATACTGATGAGCCACGTGCGTCGAATACCGCGCGCAGCGGTCAGAGTAGGGAGAGCGCGTCGAGAGGGGAGCGCGCGGAGAGAGAAAGAGAGACTGCGCGGAGCAAGTGAGCCACGGAGTGCGCAGTAATAGAAAGGCGTACTCGCGACCCTAATCGTTATCGTAGGGGCGTGCAGAACGAATCGTGGCGCGGGCGTCGCACGATGACTTGCGATCGCCCGTAAGGATCAGAGGTGATGAATAAAGGGCGATCGCGATCATCGCTCTATTACTTATCAACCTCCGGGACTGATAGTTGTTTTCGCCAGTAATTTCGCAAGTGAGTAAGGAGAATTATAGTACGGGTACGTGGTGACGCGTATCGAGGAAGGTATTTTCAGAGTCGAGTTCGCGCGTCGAGAATAAGTGTTTCATCAACTACCTCGTCATCCCGCGAGGAATATTTGTATTAGAATTCGAGGATTTTTCTAGCTTTATTATTCCAGATTTCGGCCGCCGCTAGGGTTAGCCGTGCCAGCGATCATCCCCGGGACCAGGATCCAGCGAGGATGGAATTAGTGGAAAATACTATTAATAAAAAATCAATAGTTAATTTAATAAAACTGTGGAATTCGTTATTTGTGAGTGTGATTGTGTGCGAGTCCTGTGTCGTCTTTCCCCGTGTTCTATAATACTTAGGTACGATCAACGGTTTGTAGGACACCAGCGAAGGTAGTCGAGTCGCAGAGGAAGTTGTTGCTAATTCTGAACCCCCTTGTCGAGAATTGAGTCTTAGATCGAACAGAGGAGAGTGACAGGCTGACAGCTAGGTCATCGAGAGGGTTTTGGCCTATAATAGCCAGTCACTACGTCACAAATGGCGTCCAACTAATACGAATTAGCAACAATGGGTCGTGTCTGGGTAAAGGTGAAATAGTGTGTAGTTTTGTAGAGTGGAGAAATCGAGGAAATTATGGTTTCTTAATTTTTTTTTTTAGGTGTTCTGAAAAAGTCAAGCGGCCAAAGTAATTCGAGATAGTAGAGTTTTTTATTTTTGTGTTACAGAAATCGGCGCTAATTCTTGCACAATAGTAAGTAAATAAGTAAATGTGGGTCGAGGAATTTTTTATTTCAGGTACTAAGGTTCGAGAACAAAAATGGGTCGTGAAAAATTACCTTTCCGTTTTCAAAAGTGAGCATTCACTACCATGTCGAAAAGCGTTCAAACGAACAGAGTCGAAAAATTTTCCTCCTAAAAAAAAAAATATATATATATAACATGTTCGAGAAATTTTCCTCATAAAAATATAAAAAGGTCGAGCAATTCTGCGAGTTCTCCAGATCTAGCAATTGCATATCGTGTAAGGGTCGAGTTTACGATCGTGACAAGTTACATTCTTCCATCCTCGAGCAAGGCGACAAAATGGCCGCCAAGAGAAGTAAGCAAATGAATGAGTATCAGACGAGAATGGAGGAACTCAGTAATTGGAGGGATTATCGAGCAAAATATAGGGATATTATGAGGAAACCCAGGGAAGAAGTAGAAAATAACCTTAAAGAATTGCAACTTAACACGCATGGCATCGCGCGTGCTAAGGCCGAGAGATTATGTCGAGGGTATTTGAGGATCATCGGAGTAACCGAGGTACCCTGGGCACCCGAAACAAACGAAGCAGTAGACGTCTTAGTGCCAGAAGAGGAAGAACTAATAATGGCACTGAGCGACATCGAGCCACCACAAGATACGGAGGACGAAAGGTCAAAAAGGGCAACAAGTACCACAATGCCTGCAAAAGTCGATGTACACTACACTGCATAAAAAGCGGAGAATGGTACACTGCCACAAGTAAACCCACCATTGGGATTACCGCAAACTGGAGCAATCCCAGGTCGCGACGGTGGAAGAGTCCTCAGACACCGATGATGACAGCCAGGCAGACAGTAAGAGAGGGAACAAGAAAAGGGCGAAAGGACGGTTAAAAGAGAGCAGTGAAGAAATAGCCGCATTCAACACCAATACAGCGGGGCGACCGGCTAATACCTGGTCGCCGAAAGGATCGCCAACGGCAGGACCTCGACGTCTGTCAAACGAGCCAACAGGCCCAAAAACGGTCAATGGTGACATGAATAGACAGAGTATGCTTGTCAGCCAACGAGGGCCGTATACTTTACAGCCCACTGAAGTACCACTGGCGGCGGGCAACAAAACATTTGTGGGCCCGTGCTTCATCTGCCAGTTGGTAGGCCATCGTGCAATAGGCTGTCTCAAACGCAGTGCTATGCTTGTGGGCAGAAGGGCCTTCTGGCACGTGATTATAGCACAAGGCAACATAAGAGCTGCCAATGGTGCGGCAAAATCGGAGTTACGATTAAGGAATGCACCAACTGTATGCCAATAATTGCTGCATTGGGAAACGCCTCGACCAGGACGCAATAGGGACCCCCGCGTCCTGTGCAGAGGTAACAGGGGTCCAAACATCAGAAGAGAAGGAGTATGTAAAGATAGTGGAGGTTAAACTGGGGTCGAGTGGGGGAAAAATCGAGAAATCGAGGAAATAGAGTCGAGTAAATCGGTAGTGGACCAGAAAGAGCCTTGTGTTACGGCTCGGGTAGTGAGTGCAACAAAACCTGATGCAACGATTTCAACACAGGAGGAGCCTTGTGTTACGCCTTGAGGGAAGAGTAAAAGGGAATCTGGTGCAACGGTTTGAACAGAGGAAGGGCTTTGTGTTACCGCCCGAGTAGAGGATGCAGCGAAACCTGGTGCAACGGTTTCAACAGAAGAAGGGCTTTGTGTTACGACCCGGGTAGAGGATGCAACGCAACCTGATGCAACGGTTCCAAAACGAGAAGGGTTTCGAGTTGTGGGTCGAGGTGAAAAAGAAGGGAGACCTTCTGTAACGGGTTCAAGGGGGGAGGAGGATGGTGATGCACGTCCGGCAGAAAAAGGGAGACAATGGGTCATCTGGCAGTCCTCAAGCACGGAAGATGACAGTGAGGACGACGCGGAGCAGTCGCAGGACGAGATAAAGGTCGACGGGGGCATCGTGTTGGAGTTGTCTTGACAGCTGGTGCATGCCGCAGTCGGAGAGCGACCAAGATCAGGCGGTGCGACTAACACTCTCACGTGAGGTCAGGGACGACGATGCACTGACACCAACGCCTTCAGTGCCACCCTCTCCGTTGGTAGCGTTCACACCAATTGCATCGGGGGATATTGTGGGGCTAGGCGTGGTGGAGAACGCTATCCAAGAGGATAGCATTCAAGTATCAGAACTAATAGGGGTCAAGGATGTAGTGGAGGCTGCAGCGTTAGACAACAGGAATTTCCTACGAATTATGATCGGAGGAGAACCTTGTCTAGCTCTGTTAAATCCGGGTGCTACGATATCATTAGTAGGCCGGAGAATATGGAAGAGGTATAGAGATCGCTTACAAGAGTCGAGTGGTTGTGTAGAAAGGGTGTCGGGGGCCCCGATGAAAATTCAAGGAAATTTAAAAGTATCTATTGGCGTGGATGGCCAGTCAGGAGTGTTGGAGTTTAGAGCTGTCGAGAAAATTAATCACGATATGATCTTAGGGATGGAGTTTGAGGTCGAGTGAGATTTATCGATACGACTTCGAGCGAAGCAGTGGAGATGCGGAGAGAAGGGAGGGTGGCACTCATTCGCGACTAGTATCGAGGACGCCACGTCACCAACTACAGCCGAGTATGCTGACTTAGTCGAGATGACAGCAGATGACTGAAAGGATTAAAGAATTAGTAGATCGCCTCGTTCACAAATTGAACCTCACGGAGCACAACATCGAACTTACTAACTACACCCCGATCCGTCACGTCCCATGACGCAGGTCACCGGCAATGTGGTCGATAGCACAAGAGGCCCTGCGAGAGATGTACCGCGCAGGAATAATCGAGCGCTCCGCCAGTGCATGGTGTCACGCTCCAGTAATACAGAAGAAGTCGGATGGTAACTTTCGATTTTGTATCGATTTTCGAGATCTCAATGAACGAACTAAAAGGGATATTTATCCCATACCGAATATGGATGCAATCCTGGATAAACTACGTCGAGCCAAATACATCTCCAAAGTCGACCTGAAGAGCGCTTATTTCCAAATCGAGTTAGATGAGGAAAGTAGGCAGTACACGGCTTTTGCGGTGCCAGGCTCAGGCCTGTGGCAGTTCAAAAGGATGCGATTCGGGCTAACGAATGCCCAAGCAACATTCCAAAGACTAATCGACGCATTATTTGGGCCCAAGATGAAACCAAATGTGTTCTGGTATCTCGATGATATTATCATCGCAACTAACACCTTCGAGGAGCACCAGAAATGGCTCGAGATTGTCCTAACAAAAATTCGATACGCACAATTAACAGTGAACTGGAAGAAGTGCGAGTTTGGATGTTTGAGGGTTAGGTATCACGGGTACTTGCTAGATCGAGAAGGGTTGAGGCCGGACGCGGAGAGGGTTGAACCAATCCTGCAGTACCCAGTGCCCAAAACAAAGAGGCAATTACGGCGATTTCTCGGGATGGTCGGGTGGTATTCGAGGTTTATGGAGGAAAGCGAGATCAAGCTTCCGTTGCTCAAGCTCAGAAAAAAGACGCAAGCATGGCAATGGAGTGCTGAACAGCAGTAGACATTCGAGCAATTAAAATTGGCCCTCACCAAAGCACCGGTACTGGCCAGGCCTGATTTCTCTCGCGAATTTACAGTCCAGTGTGATGCAAGTAATGATGCCATAGGTGCAGTGCTGTCTCAGGATTTCGATAACGGAGAACATCCAATAGTGTTTATCCATCGAGTTTTTTCGAGCATTGAAAAGAATTATTCCACGTCGGAAAAGGAATGTCTAGCCTTGATGTGGGCGATTAAGAGTTGATGCTGGCATGTCGCTCGGGCTCGAGGGATCAATGCAGAGGGGCTGGCGGCAAAGCACCAGTGGTGCGTTTGCCTTGCACCAAGGTAGGCTCGGAACGCGAGGAGGCGCTACAGAGCGCGAGTGGAGCCCTTTGGCTCGCTGTATAAGGGCGAGCGAAAGGCTTGGAGAAGCGGAGTGATCGGCGGAGTAATCTCGACGCCGATCATTGCAAGGCGAGCAGACTAACTCGCGGAATGCTGGTCGACATAGCAGGGTGGAGAGATCGACGGAGCAAGAGCTCAAAGCCGATCGTAGTTAGGCGAGTAGACAAGCTCGCGGAGTGCTGGTGAGAACGTAGTGGCTTCCAGTTGCGTGGAGGGCGGACACAGCTCGGCCCCTCCACGTCGACTCGAGAGGAGTCTAGACAGAAGAAAGCCCGCCTGGCTTGGCTCCAGAGGAGCTAGAGGGGTCCACTTCGAAGGGTGGTCCCGCTTGATTAAGGGGGGGGGGCAGGATGATAAGGATAGGAAAGCCAGGAGTGGCAACCAAAACCAAGGCAAGAGTAAGAGTCCTTGTACCTCGCGGGTATGTCAAATAAAACAAAAGTTTTAATTAACAAATAAAAAAAATGGACCTTATTAACTCCAATGTCTTAGCTTAATTGCCTCGACCATCCGCAGAGCTGTTGGAGTGGGGTAAAGCCAGCGAGGGGGTTGACCGCGCGGGCCTATATCCCCTCGGGCCGCGCGAATTGATTGCGGGAGTGGAACTACGCTACTACCAGCCATCGTTTTGGCGCGTAATTCGAAATGCTAACTAACTGTAAATGGCGCGGAGGGTCTTACAAAAGGAATATAATTATTATATATATTTATAAATAAATATATAGGTATCAGAGTTTACGCGATGCACATAGGGAAGTTACCGCGGGACAGTTAGGAATCGAGAAAACATACGAGAGAATTGCACAGGAGTACTATTGGCCCGGAGTGTGGTATGATGTATACCAGTACGTGCAGGGATACGATGAATGTCAACGTTACAAGCCCAACCCAACCCGATCAAACAGCACGGAAGGGACGCATGGGAGGTCGAGTTGTTGAGAGCCCTTGGGCAGTTGTCGCGTCCGATTTAATGAAATTTCCCCAGAGCGTCGGGCAGTACAAGTACGTCATGGTATTCCAAGACTTGTTTACGCGTTGGATCGAATTACGCCCTCTGCGGGAAGCTACGGGTAAAAATGTAGCTAAGGCCTTCGAGGAATTGATATTGTTTCCCGTATCATCCCTAATCTAACCCAACTCCGTGGAGCGTAGCAATAAAACAATCAAGACCATGATCGCTACCTTCGTCAAGGCGAACCACCGGAACTGGGATCAATACCTCCACGAGTTTCGGCACGCCATGAACACCGCCGTGCAATCAAGTACAAGAGTATCGTCAGCATTCTTAAATTATGGGCGACAACCGATCCCTGTTTAGAGTTTGAGGCGAGAAATCAAGTCAAAAGGCCCGAAGATACGGTTGCCACCCGATATATGATGGGACCGGGTAAAGCGGTTAGATGCATGAAGGGATCTCCTGACGAAAAATATCGAGAAGGCACACCAACGGCAGGTTAAGTATTATAATAAGGGTCGTCGGGACGTGCGGTTCCAGGTGGGGGATCTGGTGATGAGAAAGGTGCACGTACTGTCGAGTGCGGTCCAGAAATTGTCGGCAAAGCTGGCCCCTGATTGGGAAGGGCCCTATGAAATTATCGAGGTGAAACCCCCAAATGTATACATACTGAAAATGGAAGGGAGGCGAAAAAACCCCAAAGTGCATGTGAGTGAGCTGAAGAAGTACCGCGAGTGTCGGTAGCAAGAAGATGGGGATGGTGGTGGAGGTAATAGTAATAACAAACCATTGTAGTAAGTGTATCTATGTGTAATTTAAATGTCCCGTGATGTACCGTCCTTATGTTGAGTCAGTCGTGGAAAGTTGCCAGGAGGAAGAAAGAATAAGTATTGGTTACAGGTATAGAAGAACACCAAAATGTCAGGAACAATGAACGAGTCCAAGTTCCAACGGTCCAGTGGGCCCACCAGCCCCTGCCTCAGCCTCTCACCGCTACAGTCACCTGCAGAGTGTGGCAGCCAGATGGATTGGCTGGAGTTCCAATTATTGCAGGACATGCAGCCGGAGGATAAGTGACGAGTGGCTACCCACCAAGCCCCAAAGATTAGCAAGAAGGCCCCCGAAACCTCCAACACGAAGGGGTTGGCCGGGGAATCAACAACTCCCCCGCCGGCAGCACCGCCTTCACCAAGGCGAGGCATCAAGAGAGGGTCAGTAGGTGAGGACAGGGAAGAGTTTGAGGCGCTCCTCATCGATCTAGAGTCGCCAAGCGAAAGACGGGAGGGGGAGGAAGGTTGGAATGAGTTGTCGAGCTGCCAAGCCGTAGAGAAGTTGAAGGGTGGTTATTGGAAGGTATTGATAATGGCGTGCCCCCTCCGCCAAGCAACGAAAACGATTCCAACCCAACTCCCCACTTCCACTCTAAAGAACTTGGGGTCGGGTTAGGGGAGTATTCGAGAAAAAAGCACACCGCAACATGTGCAAGAAAATCGAGAGAGCCGGAAACGGTTCACACTTCTGCCGTTCTTAGGTATCGAACCCTTTCCAACAGGCAGGCTGGAGAGGGATGAGGATAAACCCTCGCCGAGCCCAATCGACCCCATTGAACACTGATCGAAAGGGAGGGGGCGGCTAGAGCCATTCAACCCCCGACGGTGTGCAGAGGTGGAGGAAAACGCGCCAGTTAGCCAGGCTCCCGCAACCCGGGCCAGACCACAGGTGGAGGTAGTCGAACTCCAGGCCCCCGAACCACCTAGGAAGGTGATAGCCGCCGCACCACCAGCAGTTAGGGAGGCAAGGGAGCGGAAGTCCGTTTTTAACCGCCTGGGACAAGCGACTGCAGAGAGGTGGGAGAAGTCACTCAATCGATTTCCGGACCTGCGGCGGTGCCTGGTGCGCGGAGTGTTGTTTGGGGGGCCCCGACCAGTGCCCGTAGACGAGATGGACCCTTCTCGCGGTGTGTGTTTCAACTGCCGCCAACCGGGCCACACCCGATTCGTGTTCCGCGCACCTCCGAGTATGTTCTGCTATAATTGCGGCCGTAGGGGCACCACCCTGCGCTCCTATCTTCGGTGTTCGGAGGTGCTTGGACAGTACCTAGCAGACCAACCACCCACTAAGGTGGGCCCGGCGGAGCGTGAGGAACGCCCAGGAGGAAGTCTCCTCGTTGGGACCAAGCAGAGACAGTCAACCAACCGGCCTCGCCCACCGTGAACCAGGCCGCTTACCCGGATAGGGCGGAATCGTCCGCTAGTGCAGTCCCAACCGTCCCCCAGCCAGCCAGTCACCCGTCTATCCCTGCTTGAGTACTTCCAATCGATTAACCACTTGGCCCCGGTTTACAGGAAGTACTCCTGCAGGCTTATTTGGCCCAAGGCTAGGGTGAGGATCAACTAATAATATACGAATGCGAGGGGGAATGACCAGGATCGAGGAAAAGCCGTCGACTCCGGGGTAGTCAATGGCTTGTCCGGGGTGTGTTTGTGTCAGCTCCCGAGGAAGCGTGCCGTCGCCATCTTGCGCAGCACCGGCACCACGCGCCAACACATCCGCGCACCAGACGAGGAAGAGAGAGCGTGAGAGGGGAGCGACGTCGCTCACCGGGAGTCCGTGCGACTCGGAGAGAGCCTCCGGAGGCTGCGCGACGAGGGAGAGGGGACGCGACAAGATATCGGGAGAGAGAAAGAGGTGCACGCGGTACGAGAGAGACTCGATACTGATGAGCCACAAGGGGAGCGCGCGGAGAGGGAAAGAGAGACCGCGCGGAGCAAGTGAGCCACAGTGTCAGTAATAGAGAAGGCGTACTCGCGACCCTAATCGTTATCGTAGGGGCGTGCAGAACGAATCGTGGCTAAGGATCAGAGGTGATGAGTAAAGGGCGATCGCGATGAACGCATCAACCTCCGGGACTGATAGTTGTTTTCGCCAGTAATTTCACGAGTGAGTAAGGAGAATTATAGTACGGGTACGTGGTGACGAGAGTCGAGGAAGGTGTTTTGAGGGTCGAGTTCACGCGTCGAGAATAAGTGTTTCAGCAACTACCTGGCTATCTCGTGAGGAATATTTGTATTAGAATTCGAGGATTTTTCTAGTTTTATTATTTCAAATTCCGGCCACCGCCAGGGTTAGCCGTGCCAGCGATCATCCCCGGGACTAGGATCCAGCGAGCATTAAATTAGTGGAAAATACTATTAATAAAAAATAATAAGCCAGTCATTACGTCACAAACATAATACAAACATAATCTATTGTACAAAAAACAAATTCAGCAATTAAAATCAAAGATTGAGAACGTAGAGATTCTACCGGGATACGTAACAATTAGCTTAGATGTTGTCAGCCTTTTTACAAATGTGCCAGAATACTTAGTTTGTAAATCAATTGAAAACAGATGGTTACATCTATTCAACAAAATTAATCTGACATGTACTGAATGTATTAATGTCATAAAGTTTATTTTAAGTAACAATTATTTTCAATTCAACAATTCGTTTTATAGACAAACTTTTGGTTCTGCGAGGGGCAATCCGATTAGTCTATACTCTCAGACATTGTTACGGAAGATCTTGAAATTTAGGGAATAAATAGACTATGTTTTGTACCGACGTTTTACTATAGATACGTTGATGATATTTTGATCTCTGTCCCAAGGACACTTATAAACTATACCTTACAATTTTTCAACTCATATGATAAGCATTTGCAGTTTACCGTTGAAACACCAGTTAAAAATTCTATTAGTTTCTTAGATGTTAAGTTAATAACAAATGAACAAAGAAAAATTGTCACTGATTGGTACCAGAAACCAACTTTTTCAGGAAGGTTCTTAAACTACTACTCACACCATCCACAATGTAATAAAATAGCTATAATCTACTCATTAGTAGACAAAGCTGTAAAAGTCTCACATAAGAATTTTCATACAAAGAATTTACATTTCGTTAAAACTTTATTATTAAATAATAATCCCCGGAACAATTGATAGATTATTATATTGATAGACGCATGAAAAAAATTAAAATAAATAATACCAGAAATAGGATATTAATAAATAAAGTACCACAGATCTGCTTACCATTTATCAAAGAAATAGAACCAAAAATAAGTAAATTCTTTCAAAAGCATAATACAAACATAATCTATTGTACAAAAAACAAATTTAGCAATATAATAAAACTAGGTAAAGATGATAACAAAAAATGGATACGGCTAATGATATTTACAAAATTAATTGTAAGAATTACCATGCATCCTATGTCGGACAAACAAGTAGACGTTTACAAGTGCAAATTAAAGAATATGAGAAAAAATTGTTAAATAAAGATACTAATTCGTCGTTGTTCGCACATACCGTTGGAAAGAACCATTCGAATGATTTTAGAAATGTGAATTCGAATGATTTTAGAAACTAGCTAACGAATATCATAATTTAATTAAAAATAAAATGTTCTCCTTATTATAAATGCTCTTGTCTAACGTACCTCTTCGCTCTCTATATAATATGTAAATACTGTTACACACGTATGACACACTTGTGCATATGAAAACATATATAAAGGCGTAGTCAAGACTCCACAAATAACTATAAAAAAATAAGTGTTGTTGATACATTTTATAACTATAAAAAAATTTTATAATGTTATAGTACCTGAAGAGGGATAAGAAAATTATCCGAAACGTTGGAATATCAATAAATTAAATTATAAACGTTACGTTTGTTTCTTTAATTTATTATTTACGTGGGAAGAAAAGGCCATCAGCTTCACCATCATTTCACATGGACATATATTAAAGAGAATAGAAACAGCAAAAGCTATCCCGAAAATTCCGCAATTATAAGAATTAGTTTGTGACTGTGCTGTTTCGAAAGCAATTTTTAATTCAGAATTGTTTGGAAATAATCTATTGATCTATTATAAATATGTATAATGTTATAGTCCATACAAATCCAATAACCTTTTTCAGAATTACCTGAGAATAGTATTTGTATATATTGACAATTATTTGAAATTGAAGTAAAAGAATATCCATTTATTTGTAAATTTTTGTCAGTTATGTTCATAGTAATATTTTCACCAATACTTTTTTCATATTTAGAATTATAGGAGACCACTTAGTATTTCTTATATAATTCTCTTGCACTGATAGGATTATGATAAATACAAATAAAAGAACATATTTTACAAAGTGCCGTAAGAAACTGTACCTCTGTCGCTTCTTGTAAACATATATCCCACTCTTCATCTTTATTCACTAAATGTTGTGCAACAGTAGCTTCGTGAAATGTGGGATATATTACACAGGTGGCGGTATGTAAATTTTTGAATGAAGTCACTCCTTTGAGGTGTAAAACCCATTGAAATACCTTTGTCGATCTTTTGGATTAACTAAATGCATTCTACTTAAGATAGGTTTCTTAATTTTTTTTCTTCTATTCCAGATTGTAAGTTTTTCATCAAATGTATAGCATTTTGGAATTTCGGAATATAAATGATGTCGTGCTTCCAAATCAATTATATTATGTATAGTAGTTACCCCAATAAATACGGGTTGTAAGGAACAACAAATCGATTACCAACAACATTATCAGAATGTTTACCCTTATAATTTATTTTTTATAAGAATTAAAAAAATAATTGTGAGTGTACATTTTCCTCAAATAACGAAAATTGGCTGATTTGTATCTTTAAATTTTTTTAACAACCATGTTTTTTAGACCATATATAATTCTACAATAAATTTCATAGTTATTCAAATTTTCAGGATCTCATTTATATGTATCAGCTGAAGGAGAATTTCATGTATTCGAAGGAAACAAATTTCAACATAGTTTTGGACCAGGAATAGCATTTGGTGAACTAGCTCTTCTATACAATACCAAACGTTTACGATCCATAAATGGTATGATTATATAATATTTTAATAAGTCTTTTAATAAAGATTCATAAATAATCGAAAAAATAATAATTTAAATATACAGGGTGTTCAATAAGTCCCGGTACGGCAAAATAACCATCAGCGTAATTGATTACCGTGTAACAGTAACAATCTAAATCTGACCTCCCGGGGATGCACGCCCGGGAATGCTTCTGTCCGTCGTGGTACCTGAAAACCACCAAGAAAGGTCGGGGTGAAGAAAGCAGGGAAGATTAGGGATTCGTGTGATCGATTTATTCTTTCAAAAAATAAAAAAAATCTTATAATAAAAACAACATAGGACTCTTCGTGGCTATAGCCTCTCCTCTACATCTTCTTCGGGGCAGCGCCCCTAGCACCGCCTGGAGGAGCTCCTGGACGGTGGCGAGCGCGGTTGGGGCAATGTTTCGTCTTGCGCACCCCAGGCTGACCACACATGTAGTATTTCGGCCCTCAGCTCCTCCAGAACGGCACGCTCCTGCGCTCGGGCTCTAGCCACCCGAGCCTCTTCCCGAGGAGCCGCTCGGCCACTTTATTGGCCTCACGCACAGCCTCCTCCGCCTTCCTGGTGGCACGCTTGGCCTCTTCCATGCGCGCTTGTGCGCGCGCCAGACGCGCGCCCTCCTCGGCCTTGCGGCGGGCTGCCGCCTCCCTCGCCGCTTCGGCACGGGCGACCGTTTCTGCCGTTTGGCGGCGAGCGGTCTCTTCCTCCGCCCTCTGTCGGACGATCCGCGCTCGACGCGCTTCCTTGGCAGCGGCGGCGGTGCGTTGCTTTTGGCGGCCCTCGGCGATACCTACCTAGGTGCCAGCCTCGCGCTCAGGTGTTCATTTCGGGGAGCGGGTCGACTCTTCACGGAAGGATGAAGGCAACACAAGATTAGTCGACGGCACAAAGACGTCACAGGATTAGCGCTGACGGGCTGAACGGGTGCGACGTGGACTCAGCTGTTCCACGTCGATTGCTGCGGGCGCTTTCTTGCTGCGTTTCGGCCTTTCGGGGCCGCGCCAAGGCAGCGTTGGGCCGGCTACCCGCTGGTGCCGGCCGTCGCTCGCAGTTGGCATCCTCCTAACTACGCGCACGGTCTTTCACGGTGTACCGTGGCGTTCGGCCTTCGGCGGTGGCCGTACATAGCTCTGACTTATGCTGACTTGCTCTGTCGCCTCTGCAGGACGCTCTGGGGAAAAGTCTCTGGGTGGATCATCCACCCCATCGGGATGGCTAGGTTCCTCGCCGTCGTTAGAGTCTTCCGCAGAGACATACCGCTTGAGCTGTTGCGCATGGATGGGACGAATCGTCCGACCATCGACACCTTCGATCTCATAGGTGTTTTCGCCTTGAATCTTCACAATCGTGAATGGTCTGCTGTACTTCGAGGACAGGATTTTATTCTCCTTCCATACACGATCGCCTAGACAGAATGGTCGACGTCACGCGTTATAATATTTCGCTTGACGCGCCTGTTGGACCTGCACGTTAGCCGCCGCTTGTTCGTGCAGGTCTCTCAACTTGTCCATGCGAGCTGCCGAATTTTCCGTAGTTTCTTCTGCTCGCTACTCTTCGACGCCGTTATCCTTGTTCCGCCTCACCGTCGCCGGCGGATCCGGGTGTCGGCCGTAGTTGAGCAGTGCAGGACTGTACCAGGTTGAACTGTTGTTCGATGTATTAATATTAATAATAATAATAATAATAATAATAATAATAATAATAAATTTATTTTGGAAGTCCAAAAACAAAGAATATACAGTATATCATGAATGAAAAAACAATATTTGAGTATACAAGATCAGCATAATATAAGCGCGCAGCCGAGAAAAGATTACAAAAGATAAAGTAAAAATAAATAGATACATTGAAAATATTTGGTATACAGAATAGCTCTCAGTCAAGAAATTACAAATATCACAGTAGTAACGATCAGAGATCGATCACATTAGTAAATAATACATATATTTCGTCATTAATATATTACAGTTAGATCGCAAAGTAATTAGAGTTGTCTAATCAGTCAAGTAAAATTAAATAATCTTTGAGAGCAGATTTGAAGCGAGATAATGTAGGGAGATATTTAATATCAGCTGGAAGAGAATTCTATAGGTGAACCCCTTGAGTGCGGAATGAACTGCTACCAAACTTGGTGTACACCCGTGGAATTTGAAGGTCTCCTGTAACCTTCCTTGCCGGGTGCTTAGACTGTCGCTTAGTGAACATGTTACATAGGTAAGACGGACTATGAAAATTAAGAATTTTGTAAAGAAAGGTGCCGGTGAAGTACATCCTTCTAATGTCCGTACGCATCTAGTTTAAGCGCGTTCGGTAAGGGGTTATATGAACATCCCGCCTTAGTCCAAATATATACCTGATACAGGAGTTTTGCAATCTTTGAAGTCTTGTTTTCTGTTTGTTAGTGGCGTCAAGTAAGATAGTACTGCAATAGTCAAGGTGAGGGAAAACAAAAGCCCCAACGAGGCGCCGTCGAAGCGACTGGGAAGTGCAGGATCGTATAATGCGGAGCGTATATATAACTCTGTATATTTTATTGATAACCGAAGTTATATGCGGAACCCAAGAAAGCGTACGATCAAGCACCACACCAAGGCTCAGAACAGTCTCCGAGAAGGGCACAGTGATATTCGGACTCAGCTCAACCCTTGCCCACACGAGTAATGAAGTCTGGAAGCTGCTCATGTACTAGCTTTTCGAGAACTTTAGTCAGAAAGCATAGTAAAGCGATAGGACGGAAATCCGTTGGAGAAGGTGGTGTTGATTTCTTCTTCATTGGGATTAGCTGAGCCCTTTTCCAGGTCTCAGGAAACATGGAATTCAATAAAGAGCAATTAAATATTTTAACAAGCTGGGATCCCACTGAAGGTAAAGCTTTGGCTATAATGGATTGCGGGATATCATCCTCTCCGCGTGTCTGTGAAAAAAAATGAGAAACTGCCAAAACAACATCAGTAAATGAAACAGGCCTAAAGGGGAACCCTTCAGTCGGCGAAGTTTCTAGAATTTTCAAGACATTACGTTGTTTTTCACTGAAGGAGCAAGATACCTGAGCAAAATGTTTATAAAGGGCCTCTAAGGAGAAACCATGGAGGTCACTAGCAGCTTTTGGGAACAGTCCCAAGTTACGCAGATCAGCCCAGAAGTTTTCTTTGCGATAAAGGGTCTTAGTTATCTTATTACTTATAAATTTCGACCGTTCGCGCGCAGTGGCCTCCGAGACTTCAATGCGCAGCCTGAGGAATTCGTCTAAGAAATACGAATCACGCGTCCGCTTGAAACGTCTTAGGGCAGCATCACGTTTCCGTCGTAGAAGTACTAAGTTAGCGTCAATGCAGGAAGGTTGGCGCTTTTTGACCGTTACTGTCTTTTCGGGTGCAAGCATATTAATGGTCTCAGTGAGATTTCCAGTTAGAGAAGTCTAGTAACGTCTGTAGATCTGTTGAAGTCGAGTCCAAAGGCGACCAATCATAACCAGCTAGCGTAGAGTTCAATAATTCCATGTTGATCTTGTTAAAAGGTCTATATGTGAATGATTCACTTGTAAGACAAGGAGTGCTTAAATTAAGAACTACATCAATAATATTATGCCGGTTATGATACAGGGGCCGGTTGATTGTCGAAGGATAGCGTAGAAGAGTTTAAGTCGACAAAAATTGCATCAATCCAGGTACCAGGATGCGTGGCAAAGTGCGTAGGACCATGATCTACTATTTTTAACCACAATTCACTGGCCAGATCAAGAAGGAATCTAGAGTCTCTGGAGGCAGAAAGTAGATTAATATTGAGGTCTCCCATTATGACTTTATATTATAATTTTCGCTATGCAATTTTAAATCATTTAACAATGTAGATGATGTTTTTCTGAAGGATACTTCTGGAGGATTATATATAATACAAACAAACAATGGATTTGACCTCCCAGTCTGAATGGTACCCATGAGATATTCAGGTATGAGGGGTTTGCCCTTGACTGTTGTGTCTGACTGAGCTAATACAGTGAATTTGTAGGAATTTTTAATAAAAAAAGCAACTCCTCCACCCCGTAGATTTCTGTCCTGTCCGACCAGTGAATAGCCATTGATAGCAATCAGATGTTCATCTAATAAAGGACCAAAACACATCTCAACCACGTCGAAGATGTCGTAAAACGGATTGTCCAGGAGAAACTGCCTGATCTTCTCAATATGTGACTTAAGTGAGCACGCATTGAGAAAACCTGCCCTTAAGCCCTTCACAGCTGAAACAACAGCACTTCCATCTAGTCACATAGCTTGATTTGAGACAGGGGGTTTTCCTGTGCTAATATTATTGTTGTACACTTGAGCGATGGCGCTGACGTCAGCGTCAGATGCAAACTCGTGCGCCCTTTCACTATCGTTCCACTTAACTAAGAGGCTTTTTAGGCTTTGAAAAATATTAAACTTATTCACGTTGAGGGCTTCATTTACATAGATATTGGTGTTGATAATTTTGAAAGGATTTACTTGGCCAAGGGACGATAGTTCGAGGTCACACGTATTTAGCAAATTTACATTTTTCTTTGCCGCAATTATTTTCCTAACTATTCAGGAATAACTATATTCCTAACTATTCCTAACTATTGCATTTTAACGAAAAGAGGAGAGGCGCGATATTTACTCATATTGTCAGAGCCAACCCTTTCCTTTCGAATGGCGGCACGACGAGCTACAATATCATCAGTTCTGACTGCTGGAAGAAGCGGTTTTAAGACAGCAACTGCGGTTTTTTATAGTCAAATTCTGGATTGTCAATAATATTAGTCAAAACAAGTTCGCAGTTGCTATCTGAAAAGAGCTTGTATTGTGTTTTGTATGTATGTGCAGTGGGTGGAGCATAAGTCTCGATTCTATCATTAGATGCAATATTTACATTGTCCACAATCTCGATACTATATAGATTAATTTTTTTTATTATTGTTATTATTATTGTCCGAGCATTGTCGGCACCTTGAGAGTGCAGATCACTGTCATAATTGGACAGAATCTGTGCCATACCGGAGCAAGACGCTTTAAGGGCATTGACGTTCGTTAAAAAATCGACGTTTATTACATTTTTTAAAACACTATTGTCCTCGAGAAGCAGCTTAAAATTAGCGTTTAGGTCGTTTAAGAATAAATTTAGTTTTTCTATAGCTTCCTTAAGAGTAGAGACCCTTGAAGCCAATCTCACGCTATCAACTGTGTCAGCACTAGTAGGTGCAGCGGAGAGATTAGGTTGCGAGAATCTCCAACTCCGAAGAGACTTTAAGTCGCTCAGCTGCTTCTCGAGCATATCAAAACGTTGAAAAAGGAATTCAAGCGTACTAACGGAAATTAGCACGTTTGTTACTCCTGCAGGGTCAGCGATCCGATTTGAATGCTCTTCTGGTGATGTCACTGCAGTAGATATCACAGAAAGATTGCCTGCCATCTTGATTTGCGCATCGGAGATCTGAAGCGCAGGAACCTGCTCGGCAGAATCTGCAGACTTGCTGTTGCTCATGATGCTACTGTCATTCTTCGTTGCGCTTTCTTTATGCGTTTTTGATGGCTTATGATTGGAGTTGGACAGCATGCTGGGTGATTTTGTAGGCGCCTTAAGTGATGTGGCCCGCTTTATATGAGTAGACCCCTTGGGGATGATAGCCGGGTGAGTTAGCGTAGATGTCAACAATGACGTATTAGATAGGTGCTCGTGAGACTTTGAGAGGTCATTGTCCTTCTTCGTTTTCTTCGTTGTTCTGATTTGATCTCCTTTGGTTTATACACACTGCAGATATATGTAGTGGCAAGAGTATCATTCGATGACTTCTCAATTAGAATCATAACAGGACAGAAATCATGGTAAATGTATTATATGTGAACGCCAGTTCAGCCAAATTTTTATCCCAGGACTTGCGATTTTCGTCGGCATACGACCGTATCATGGTCTTTACCGTTCGGTTCACGCGTTCGACTGGATTGGCCCGAAGGTGATACGGAGGCGTATACGTGTGATGTCTGCCACTTTCGTTCAAGAATGCTTCAACTGCTGCATTCTTGAACTCGACTCCGTTGTCGGATAAAAAGACCTCAGGAGCGCCAAATCTCAGGCAGTTTCGTTCATGGAGCTTCTTGACAATGGTTTTGCTGAGTGCTCGGCGTATTGGTATCACCTTAATCCAACACGTGAATAAGGTCACTCGTGACCTTTCGCAGTTTTTGATAGTGGCTCCGTTAAATCAGCAGCCATCACCTGCCATGGATGCTCTACGATTCTGCGTCCCATGAATCCAGCTGGAGCTCGTTGCTCGACTTTGCACTGCTAGCAAATCTGGCACTTACTAGTGTACTTGGCAACATCTACGGTCATGTTTGGCCAATAGTACTTGAGCTTGACGAGCTCTAACGTTTTTTCACGTCCTAAATGGCCAGCAGTTGGAGCATGGTGACATTCCCTGAGTACTTCCATCCGCTTCTCTCTGGGAATGACGAGCTTCCATGCATCGTCGTCGCCGAAAGCCTCGGATATGACTTCATCAGGTGCGTATTTGTACAGTCTCCCCCCCGCCAGTTTGAAGGTGGAGTAGTCATGCGGGTTTTTCCGCACCTGCTTCATAGTCAAGAGGTACCAATGATCGCTTGTCTGTTGCTCGAATTCTATCGCAAAGACAGCTGGTTTACCCTCCTCGAACATTCTAGAAAGGGCATCTGGTACATTATTTAATCCTCCCTTTCTATGTTCGACCGTGAAGTTATGGTTTTGTAACTCCAAAGCCCATCTGGCTAATCTACAAGAGGGATTTCGGAGATCACGGGACCACTTCAAATTGCTATGGTCCGTGACCACCTTGAAGTTGTAGGCTTCTATATACGGCTGGAACTTTTTAATTGCCCAAAGAATGGCTACGCATTCGCGTGCCGTCACGCTATAATTCCTTTCGGCGGCGCTCAGAGTTCGACTCGCGAACTCTAGGATTTGTTCATCGCCGTCTATAATTTGATAAAGCGCCGCTCCGATGCCCGTGTCGCTCGCGTAAGTCTGCACTACGTACTGCGCGTCCTTCACCGTGCGGTTAAAGATCAGTGCTGAGGCTGTAAGCGCTTTTACTTGTTGGACGGCCTCCCCCTGTGTCGCCGTCCAGTCATATTTCCGATCTTCCGTCGTTAAATCGGTTAGCGGCTCGGCGACTGCGGAATAGCTTTTCAAAAACTTTCTATACTACGAGGTCATTCCTAGGAAGCGTCTTAGCTGTCGCAGATTTTTCGGCACTGGGTACTCGACTATAGGCTTAATTTTCTCGGGGTCGGGTTTAAATCATTCGCGGTGTGCTAACACCCCGATATATTTGATCTCATCGCGGTATAATACGCATTTTTCGCGATATATTGTGAGGCCTGCCTGCTCAATTCTGTCAAGCACTTTTTCTAGAACCTGCTTATGCTCCTCGAATGTCTCGGTTACGATAATGATATCGTCGAGATAGGAGTAAACGAAAGCTTCGAGTTCCGAGCCGATAAGTTTGTCCATGAGGCGCTGGAAAGTGGCTCCGGCGTACGAAAGGCCATAGGGCACCCTCTTGAACTGGAAGAGCCCTTTTCTGGCACCGTGAAAGCAGTGACTTCCTTTGAATTTTCGTTCATTGGAATTTGATGATACGCACTGCTAAGGTCCAATGTGGAAATGTATTTTGCTTTTTGCAATTTGCGCAAAATACCTTCCATGAAAGGTAATGGGTAGCGGAAAGGTAACCTTCCCGTTCGACTTGCGTATCATCACTACTGGACTCGACCAGCCGCTATTCGAAGGTTCGATAATTCCTTCGAGTAGCATCTCTTCGACCTGCTTATGCATCTCTTCCTCCAATTTTTGAGATACGGGGGAGCTAAGCCTACGTCGACTGCGTGCTCGATCCAAGAAGTACATCCGATAGGTGCCAGGTTGTCTGCGATTAGCCTTGCTGCTATAGCTTCGACTTCGTTGCGCTGGGCTTCTGTAGGGTCTGCCAACCCTATTGCCGAAATGGATATTATGCCTTTTGCGGCAATAGAGGCTACCTCTAATTGGACCTTCTTGTTGTCATCTTTGAAATGCAACGAGTTGTCCTTGGGATCTAAGACGCCTCTGAACCTTCTAATGGAGTCCGCCCGTAGGTAGCACTCTGTAGCGAGATCGGGCATTATGGCGATGCGAATGTCTTGCGTCACACCTGCGCCCTCGATTGGCAAGTACACATGACTGACGATAGTCATGCTCTGCCCATTTGCCGCACGTGCAGATTGACCGCTAGTGGGAATGATTTCTCAGCCACAGACTGCAGAGAGTTGTAAGCCTGTGCTATTCATCCCCGTCAAACTAGCTCCCGTGTCGAAGAGTGCGCGTAGCCTGTAGCCCGCTACGCCAATCGTCAACCACCATCGAGAGCAAGTGTCATACTCTGTTTCGACTGATTGCGGGGTTAGCACATCTTCTGTTCCCCCTGCTGCAGATTGGACCGAGTCAACCTCGGCCCGAGCTGTGGGTGGTGGGGTCAGGGCTGTAGCCGGACTTACTGCCTGCCCTCTTGACCGTTTTCCGGACTACTGGTCTTGTTACTGCCAGCGCTTTGAGTAGTGGAATTAGTTTCCACTACTCTGCTGTAACTCCTCGGATTCGGCCGATTTTGGGGCTATTGGGTGTTTCGCGGCCGTGCCTGGTAGTTCGAGCTTCCACCAGGCTGGTTGGCTTGGCCATTGCCGTTCTGGGGCTTTCCAGCCCACTTGCCCTTCTTCTTGGATTTTCCGGGCGAAGTTGGCTTTGGCTTTTGCCAGCTGTTCTCGCCGGTATTAGGCTTTTGCTGGTTAGCAGCCACTTCTGCTAACACGCGGCGGAACATTGCCGAGGCTCTCTCGATTTATATATAACAGTTAAACACAAAGCTCCATGCCAAACCCATATTTATTTTAAATATATTATTTCTAATCCACTTTTTATCTTTATTTTATTATAATCTTTAGTTATACTAGCGTTTTAAGATTTGGATTAACTTTTGGAAGGCAGTTATATACTTTTATAGCTTTTACACAGCTATTTTTATCACTCACAGTTTTTGAACACTTAGGTGGTATAATAAGCTTACGTCTAGTTTTTCTGATCGATGGAATGTATAGCTTTTTTAGTTCATTGTAGTGATAAGACACACATTCATATGCAAAAATTTGCTTTAAAATCAAAGGATTATTTTAAATAAAATTATTTTTGTTTACAGTTTTTAACATTCTGTTTTGGATCTTTTGTAGTAAATCTAAGTTATTTTTAAATGCACCACCCCATGCAATATTACCGTAGCTAATAATACTATGGAAAAATGCATAATATATTATCCTGAGTGTATCAGCTTGCAAATAATTTGATAATTTGTATATTATATAATTCAATTTTTTGTTTTCTTTATTATATATTCAATGCGTTTATCCCATTTTAGTCTAAAATCTATGATGTTACAAATGAATTTTTTAGATCCAAAAACGATCGTTAATCATTGCAAGATTCATACGTACACTTTTGGACTATAAAAAGGTATCTCCATGAATTTTTTGGTAGAGAAACTCTGTATCGAAGTTTCAATTTTTCTAATTTAAAAAAGTTTAAAACCACTTCAAACCTTTTTGCAATTCTAAACCCTTAAACATCATTGAGACTATTGCAATACATTGACACACACACATACTATTTTGAAAGCAGAAAATATTAGACAGACTCGTTTTCCTTTAAAATTGAAGTTTACGAATCCTCTGAACAATCTCCAAAATATTTAAGATTATTTACATATTCATCATCGCTTTTCTGCCCTCTTATATATTTCTATGTAAAATATGTATGCCGTGAAAGAAATAATAATGTTCAGTATTGACTGGGTCCTCATTTGAAGCAGATCTGTCATTTATTATTGATAACATTTTTAGCGTTTAATAAAAATGATTAACGCATGGAAAGTATCGTTTTTTATATCAAAAGATATATGAAAAATATGATAAAAAATGTGAGCTTTCATTTTTAACTTTTTTTTTATCAAAAGTTACTAGTTCTGGAGATATGTAAGGGAAAATTCTACAAAAAAAACTATTTTTGAGTCTATCCCGAAAAAGGCTTCCCTGAGGAGCTATAAATTAATGAAAATCGGACAAAAATTCAAAAAATCATCAAAATGACCTCTTATATCTCCAAAACTATAAGACGAAAAAATCTAAAAAAATGCAGGGATATCCGGAATGAGCAGCAGACCATTTCCTGGGCGTTTCGAGAAAATCTATTTTCTGACCTCTCGATTTGACAGAGACTTGGCCATATAGATTAGTGGAGCTTAGTTCCGCTGCTCGCTTTGTATTATTAAATAAAAGAATAAATCGATAAATATACTTTTTTTTTGAGAAAAATAGTAATTATGTAGTTTTTAATAATAAACCGTTTTCTAGTCTACGATAACGGTACTGTATAACTATTGAAATTACGATACAACAAATTATATATAAAATCATATGGCATTAAACATTAGATCGATAATATTATTGAATTCGTCACTTTTGTGAACACGAATGATTTCACTTCTGTGAGGTCGCTTTTTATGACCAGTTCTAAAATTTTGCGATAATGTTTTAAATCTGCTGAACTTATATTATTTTTATTTGGTTGCTTTGTTGTGATTGTCAAGTATTGTATGTAAAATTATCCAAAGTCGTCCTAAATCTTGTGGTTATGTCGCTTATTCTACGAATTTATATTTGCATAAACTTTCATAAAGTTCATTCAATTTATTTTTCCAGATATTTGCCTAGGAAATGTGTTGACAATTTAATCATTAAAAAATTTTTTTTAAAAGTATTAAAAATAATAATATTGTTAATATAAAACTTTTTACGAAAGTATAAAATATGGCAAGTATAGTCGTTTTTTTCTGTATAATCTATATATATAAGCTTATAACAGGGTTGAATTTACTTAAATATTACCGAAGACTCGTGCCCTAGTACAAGGTGCCGCGGCAGTCAATCTAAGATTGATCTCCCGGGGATGCACCGCCGGTAACACCTGTTAACAACGCAGAGTCCCTATGTACTTTGCTTTACGAAATATAGGTAAAATTAGCTTTAATTACCGCACGCGAAAGGAAAATTAGTTAATTTATTATTAATTAACTATAATTCGGGGCTTTTTCCGAAAAGTTCGACCCGCAAGGAAAATCCTCAGGCATAATCGAGGTTTAGAGCGTAGCTATAAAAATCTGACTCGCGAGAAAAAAGAAGTCCTCGAGTTTGCTTGGTAATCTCTCTCTATCAGCAAACTCGCGTAATTCACCCTTGCATCACAATTCGTGGGAAAATAGCGCGATCAACGATAGCGATGGATGATTCGTCGAGAATCATGGAAACAGCGTTAACCGGCATGGCATACGCTCAGTCCGAAGAAGAGATTCACGAAGCGATCCAGGCCTTTGATCTCACGCATAATGACTTGCACAGTGTCAATATGCTGGCAGTGATCAAGTGACTAATGGCCGACTACAGTGCCGCTGATTTTGTGTCAAATCCGGCCGTATCGGAAGCAAAGGCGTTCATAAAAGGCGAGCGCGACAAGAGCTGGATTTCGAAGCGCAGAAAGAAGAGTTTCGCCAACAACAGATGGTACTAAGAGAGGAAGAGCTGCATAAAGAGCATCGAAGAAACGAAGAATTGCAACAGTTGTAGAAGTTGCAACTGGAAACTCTGCAACGAGAGCAAACCAGATGGCAGAAACAAAGGCAGATCTTTGAAATGCAACAGAAAAGGCAGCAGCTGTTGCGTCACCAGGAAGAAGAGGAGCGGCAGGCACAAAATCAGCTACAGCAGCTATTAAGTTAGAGTTGCAGAACTGGCAAGATGAAATTAAAGGCTATAAGCTTCCCCACGAGGGAAGCCAAACCATCGCAGAGGAGGGATCAATCACGGCGGAATCGTTGCTACCCGTGATTGAAATGCTGGTCAAAGAGGTGGAAGAGCTGGAGCGGACAGTTAAAAGTCTGTAAGAAGCTCGAAATCCACTCAAAGCTTCGAGTACTCGGATAGAGTGTCCTGCAAGCTCGTGAATTTCCAAAACTCAACACATACCTGCGAGTTTGACAGCAGCAATTCCTTTCCACAACGTCATGCCGGCGACCGCAGGAGAAATCCTCGAAACGGAACTCCTTCGCCTACTGTAACTGGGATCTCTATTTTAAACTTGTCTGAGGATCAGCCGTACACTGCTGCATGGAGAAACCGTGACGTAAGCCAGATTGTACGGAAATGGTCAGTCACGTTTTCAGGAGGGCCAGAGGAGAGTGTATCACGCTTCCTCACACGAATTGAAGAATGCAGAAAATTGGTCAATCTGACACAAGACGAAGTGCTGTCGTCTATGTCAAAGCTCCTACGAGGCGTAGGAACGACTTGGTTTCGAAACAATCGTACGTATTGGAAATCGTACAAAAATATCGAAGTAGAAATCAAGCAGTGGTACAGAGTGATTAAAGACCAGCAACAGCGGATACAGTCCAAAATACCTGCCAGGACGCAGGGCCGTAACGAGCTCACAAGAGATTTTGTAGTAAATTTTGAAACCCTGCTCCTGAAATTAGAGAGAGACAGCAGCCCTCGTTGTAGTATTGTTTGTCTCTAGGTGTTGAAAGCCATCAAGTACGTAGTCTAGGTGTTCGCGGTAGCCGATGATGGAGTCTAGGTGGTGCGCTTCGTAGTTTTTTGCCTTTAGGTGTTGAAACACATCAAATACGTAGTCTACGTGTTAGAGGTAGCCGATGATGGAGTCTTGGTGGTGTGCTCCGTAGTTTTTTGCCTCTAGGTGTTAAACACATCAAATACGTAGTCTAGGTGTTCGCGGTAGCCGATGATGGAGTCTAGGTGGTGCGCTCCGTAGTTTTTTGCCTCTAGGTTTCAAAACACATCAAGTACGTGGCCTTGGTGTTTGAGGTAGTCGATGACGGAGTCTATGTGGTACGCTCCGATGTTTGTATTTGCACACCATCACCTAGAGGGAAAAAACTACGTAGCGCACCGTTATCGGATACCTCGAACACATAGATCACGTAGTCGATGGATGAGGAAATCTAAATACAAAAACCTGCGGTTCGGACCAAGTAGATTTCATTGGCAGCTTTTCCCTTTCCACTGCTATAAAAACATATAACAAGTAACTTTGGGCCCATTTAAGAAATTGTCCATTTTTAATTATATAACTAAAAACCAAATATTCCATTTTTTTTTATTTCATTAAACTCATCATTAAGAAACACATACTACAAATAAAATGAAACTTTTTACCTCATAATAATATTAATTATGTAATACACTGTATTCGAAATTAATCATTATTATTCTTTACAAAATCTCTTTCCTTTCATAACCTCATCTATTCAATAGTACCTTTCTACAAATTGAAATAATATTCTTGACAAATAAAAAATGTTTTGTTAATATTATTAAAATCTTTGGAAATGCTCTTATTTACTTTTACCTTTAAAAAGTTGTGGTATCTCACTTTTTTAATGAAAAATAAAAATAATATTGTTAATACTAAAGTTTTTACGAAAGTATAAAATAAGACAAGTATAAACGTTTTTTTCTGTATAATCTATTTTCACTTCTTCCCCGTCTTTTTCGTCCTCTCTCTTCTCTCTTCTAATCTCATCTATTCAATTACACCTCTCTTCAAATTAGAATAATTTTTTCATGGATATACAAAAAATAGTACGTTGTTAAAAATATTATAAAAACTTTCTATATGCGTTTACGTACTTTTACCCTTAAAAAGTTGTGAAATCTCACTAAAAAAAAATTTTTTTAAAGTATTAAAAATAATAATAGTGTTAATATAAAGTTTCTACGAAAGTATAAAATAAGGCAAGTATAAACGGGTTTTCTATATAATCTATGTATATAAACTATAATTATATACATTCAAATTGATCAATGCAAATCAAACAAATGAAAGTTGCACGGGAAGACTTTCAGGAAAGGAGTCTTCCTAGTGGTAGAGTATACTCTACAATGTTAGATTTGTAGCCGCTCTATATTAGGACCGCTGCCGCCCTAGGCTACGGATCGAAAAACTGGAAAGCCGTTGCGCGATTGTTTTCGTACTGCCACAGCGCCACTGTAGGTACGCGTAAAAACTACATAGGACTGCTGTGGTCCTACACCCGTAGTTCAAATCAAACGACTCGTTTCGTACAGCAGACGGACTAGCAAGGACGTCTCCTTCGCTGAAACTCTCTCGTGTGTGAAATCAATTATCGATCATCAAGTAATGCAAACTACTCCCCAAAACAATTGTATGACTGTTCTCTAAAATGTATTCAAATTCGTTCATTCTTTTATATAAATCAAATACAAGAAAGTACTAAAATCAGTTTATTGTAGTGAAGTACCCATATCAATTGACTTGACTGACGTAATACAATTTTTCGTACATTACGTGTAAAATTGCATTTCACACCCACATTATAGCTTCTAAGATTTTCAGCCAGTGTGCATAAAGTGACGCCTAAGAGTCGTAACAGCTCGCCTACTCCCATACATACCTGGCGGACCCGACGGTTTGCAGTTTACAGGTGGACTTTGTAAATGTAGAATACTAAATTTTTCATAAATTTATTAAAACTGTTTATACATACTCCAACATAATAAATAATTATATTGGCTCTTCTTCATAATTGATTATACTGTTTAACTATGCCATCCCTACATGTGCAGAATCTCATGATTTACCTTCATTATCCAAATTATTTGAGTGAGTATTATCTGGAATGATAGTTCGCGGATAATTTTTTTCGATATAAGCATATCCACCGAATTTTTAACTTTCGCGTCTCTGAGTTAAATCTTTCATATAAATAAACTTAGTTAACGTTGAAATACATAGAACTATTAAACAAAATTCTTTTGAAATTGCACTTCATTTTTATCAAGATCAACAGTGGCGATCATGATTAAAACTAGTCTTGAATGCTCAAAATCAGGAGAGTCTCATGTGTACTTCACCAAGTTTTTTCCACTAATTAGTCCATAAAAAAATAACTATCCTCAAAAAATTACCAAAATTTATTCAGACCATCCTGACATTATATTTTTTCAGAAAAAACAATCCACAAAGGTGTGCCTGCTTTCAAAACTGAAAAAAAATTGTTAAAACATTGTACGCCAATTTATAAATTTCAAAAATTTATTATTTGTACCGTTTAAAAAAAATAGCTATTTTGTTGTAAATTTAAAAATAGTAAAATATTCTTATTGGATGAACGAAAAAATGACGCCTTGCGAATATGTGTCCTTTATTTCTAAAATAATCTATAGCATTTGAAGGAAAACTACATCGAAGCGTGACTCGTTTAAAAAAGTTTATTATTGGGTGGCACATCTACAGAAAACATATTATCTTTAGTATAGATCTGAACTATACATTTGAACAATTATGACGATATTATCCCTGCGTCAAAATGTCACAGTGCCGAAATTACTAGATCACGCTAGAAACACGGTCATCCTAGACCCCTCCTGAGCCTCTATATGTAAAAAAAACGGCTTTTTTCGTAAATATTTTTTTTCTCTGCATGTATCGGCTTTCGGGATCTGAAAAAATTCACACATATATTTCATAAGAAGACAAACAAACCTGAAATTTTTCAAATCATAATATTGAGTCTATCCTCCTTAAAAAAAATTCGAGAAATATTCAACCTACATTAGCTTCGCTTTATTACGGATCTGCCGTAATTTTTTTTTTTAAATAATTTGTTTTTTCACGAGGAAGAAGAAGATGATGCGGTCCCTACTAACAATTCAAAAAACCGTGTTTTTCACGTTTTTTGGCCGTTTTTTGCCGTAATTCTTTGTAAAAGATCCCTACAGTAAAACTGATCATCCCATTGGATTCTACGTGAAAAAATACATCGAAAACATATATGATAACTCCCACATTAATGCGGGGTCATCGTCAAAAACTTCGACAAATTAAATAATTCAAGAAAAATCGGCACCGGGATTGCATGAACGGAATTTTCGCCGAAAAGTAAATGAACTAAGGAAAATCGAATAGATCAATTTTTTTATGGCAGTGTAATAATTATTAGTAGAGACATGCGAATATACATGTGCGTATGTAATATGAGGCAAGAAATGGCTCAAACAGCATTTATATCAATTCAGTTCCATTAATTTTACCAATTTTTTTTTTCGTTTTTGGCCGTTATTTGGCCATAAGTCTTTGTAGATGAATCCTACAGAAAAAATGATAGTCCGATTGAATTATACAGAGAAAAAATACATGGAAATATGTATAACAACGTCTATATCAATGTGGGGTGATCATTAAAAAATTGGACAAATGAAATGATTCATATGCGCATATATATCGATCATACAGGATTTATATTACTCGTACTATTTACGTTTATTTTGCTGTGAAAAGTTATTAATTAAAAAATTCAATATATAAAAAAGTAGATAAAAAGATTTAAAAAATACAAAGTTGAACAATCGCAATGATGACAAAAATCATTTTTCAGATAGAATAATGTTTTTGTAATTTCCTATACTGTACTGCTACCGTCGCCGCCTGGCAGCAGACAAAACTGTTACAGTTTGGCCAGCAATCTATAGCATCGCTTCTGCTATTCCATTCCACAGCATGCAGAGAGCGTGCTCTTGATGTTGCCATTTAACGTGCGAATACTTTGAGCTTAAGATTTCGAGTAAAAGGCAGCATTTTTTATTCCTATGTACTAATTAGGTTACATAAGATATTTATCAAAAATTCCGAAACCAGCAGAACGATTAACTAGCTTATTTGACTGTAAGGACGTAGTTCCCGTTACGGAGGAAGATAGCGATAAAGACTAAAGTTATATTTTCGACTAAAACTGCCATGTAATATTAATAAGTATGTTGCAATTATAAGAATGACCACAGCTTTTTAGTATATAAGCTTGTGCTGACTTTTTCTGAATATAATACGTGATTTTTTCACTAAAATCCAGTTTCTTTGCGTATTTCTGCATTTAATATATACTTCTTTTTGTTTTCATCTATTCTAAGAAGTATTAGATAACTACAAATCATGGTAAATGCCGATTTCTCTTGAATCATTTCATTTGTCCAATTTTTTAATGATTACCGCACATTGATGTAGACGTTGACGTAGATATTTTCATGTATTTTTTCTCTGTATAATTCAATGGGGCTATCAGTTTTAGCCAAATAACGGACAAAAACGAAAAAAAAATGGAAAAATTAATGCAACTGAATTGATATAAATGCTGTTTGAGCGATTTCTTGCCTCATATTACATACGCACATGTATATTCGTGTGTCTCTACTAATAATTATTATATTGCCATAAAAAATTGATCTATTCGATTTCCTTAGTTCATTTACTTTTCGGCGAAAATTCCGTTCATGCAATCCCAGTGCCGATTTGCTTGAATTATTTTATTTGTCGAATTTTTTAATGATGACCCCGCATTAATGTGCAAGTTATCATATATATTTTCGATGTTTTTTTTTCACGGAGAATCCAATAGGCTGATCAGTTTTACTGTAGGGATCTTTTTCAAAGAGTTACGGCAAAAAACGTGAAAAACACGGTTTTTTGAATTGTTAGTAGGGACCGCATCATCTTCTTCTTCCTCGTGAAAAAATACATTATTTAAAAAAAAAATTTTTACTGTAGGTCCCTAATAAAGCGGAGCTAATGTAGGTTGAATATTTCCCGAATTTTTTTAAGCAGAATAAACTCAATATTATGCTTTGAAAAATTTCAGGTTTGTTTCTCTTCTTATGAAGCATATGTGTATTTTTTGAGATCCCGAAAGCCGATACAGACGCAGAAAAAAATATTTACGAAACACGCCGTTTTTGTTACTTATACAGGCTCAGGAGGAGTCTAGGAATACCGGGTTTACGGGAATCTTCTCCTTTTTACATGTAGTCTTATACATGTAGTAAACTTAGTTTACCGATCCACGGACGGGGGCATTTCGACTTATTTAACGGCGGGTACCCTTTGAATACATTTTACAGAACAGTCATACAGTTGTTTTGGGTAGTAGTTTGGATTACTTAACGATCGATAACACAGGCACACAAAAAGAAAAAAGTGGTCTGTACAAAAACACTGTCTAACATATCCTTATGAATGTAGATGGGCTGACCTCCAATATAACCTTAGTTTTAGTCTACCACCTCAGCATTTTGAGATACCTATAAGTCTAAAACTTTAAGGGTTTCTCAATTTCAAGGTCAAATATATTATTTTTTAATAAAATATCAGTGTTACTGTGTAGAACTAGTTATGCCCTAAATAATTCATTTTAAATTATCTGAATATAACTTTTCTTTTTGAAGATATATTAAATTAAAATATTTAGTTAATGTATCTCAAAGAAGAAACAATGAGTAATTATAGTTTACGTATTTGCCATGTCAATGCTCAATCTGTAAATGGTAAAAAGATCAATGAATTTCGGCATTATTTTGAAACCAATTCCTATCATATTATTTGTGTCTCTGAAACGTG
>JAWWEQ010016048.1:0-34809 GCA_035583055.1 Torymus tubicola
AAAGGAGTGCAGCAAACTATCTTTTAGTCTCCCTATATTGTTTTTATTTGTCTAAACTTTTAGTTATTGTTAAATTTTACCTACTTCAACGCCAAGTTTGTAAGAAAACTTGGAAAGAAAATTCGAAACTTAGGTTATGTTACTCCCAATCTATTAAATGGGCGAATAATATCAGAAAAAGCGTTTCATCGGGAGCCAATAAGTCATTTCTCTTGGCTATTTACTGAGATTGTGCCCCATTTTTAATAGTCAAATTTCTACCAGGGTCTATCTGTCACTTTTATACATTATTATTTGTCGTTATTTAATAAATTTATGTTGATGAAATTATAAAATATTCTTTTTTAATGTTTTTTTGACAAGTTGGAAAACAATTTTATAATTACATAGTCAATAGTTAAGATTTATTAGTATTTTTATACGCTTAATTTTTTAAATATCTATACGTTTTAATAATAGCCAATGATTAGTACTTTTGTCGTAATCAATTGTAAATATCAAAATATTTATCGCTCATCATTCTGCGATATTCAAATTCTTTAAAGTACAATCTATTCGCTAAAAATATATAATTATAGTAAATATTACCTCTGACGCTTTTGCTGCTTTGTTATTGCCTTTTTTGCCAAAGCTAATTCTCTCTGCATAGCTTTTAATTCATCTTTCCTGTCCTAAAATCACATTTAGAAGAATAGTGCTTATTGTAAATTACTCAATTATAAATATTGTTAAATATTATCTGTATAAGCTTGTGAATCTAATAAAAATAATCTAATAATCTAATAAAAAATTAAAATCTAGTTATTACATATGACGGCCTATTCGTACATAATTAATCGATTTAATTTGTTTGAAATTTTAGATTTATTCACCAGTCGTAAACATTAACGAAACATATATTTTTTAACCTACATATTTATTATTATTATGACCGCTTTTTGAAGCTTATCGTCAAATGATAAATTACATCTTGGTAGTATCAGTGATGTCATCATTGCTGTAATAAACAAATGATTCAAAGAATGTAATTATAATATTACATTGCAGTCTTATGTAGCTCTTATTTACGAACTCATCCAAGTTTTTTAAGAAAAACTATTTCACGAAGTTTGAGTTTTGAAATTTGAACTTACTTTCTCGAAAAGTAAATTTTCGATATTTTGAAAATTGAAAAAGTTCACTACGAGGGAAGTCTATAATCCAGAGTCTGTGTGTCAAGAATCCTCCCAGTATAGATTTATTTTGAGCACTCAGTTGTCTAGTTAAAATATATCTCTTAGTTAAAAAAAAGATTAGTTAGATAATATATTATATCATAATAATTGCCACATTTATATTTATTCTTCTTTTAATATGTTACTGGAACAATACTTTTACAATTTTCTACAACTACCCTAACGTCGAATGAAGCAATCCATTCATCTATACCAATACGAAACCCTGTCTTTACCAAAAGCCAACCTCGTCTCGACCAAAAGCGACGGATTATGGCACCCGGATTTCTGCGCACGACACATAAATTCCGTGCCTTCTGGAAAGAGAGACTTATATAGCTTTAACCTACCGTTAGCTTTTGAGCGAGGACCTGGACTTCGATGTGCCGCGATTCGGACAGTTGGCGCAGGGTGAGCATCTCAACCGACAACCTGGCCAAGTGTTCGTGATAGCTGTGCTCGCGTTCTATCGTTTGCTGCCAGAGATTCTCACGCTCCCGCACAGCATTCTGCAGCGTTTTCATGTCGTTCTCGAGGCTCATCAGCTCCGATCTGTGTGGTTGTTGAAAAGGAAATGGTATATTACAAAAATAGTTTGCATTTAATTTTTTAGAAAATAAAGGTCGATGTAACGCTGATACATTGTAAAAAATCTATATTGTTGTAATTACTACAGCAATAATTTTTCCATATTGTTTTTCTTGTATATTAAAGAGCATTCAATCGATACCACCGTAATGATTACGATTGAAAAAAAAAGAATTTATTGGTTTTATAGGAATATGATTTTTTAAATGTTTTCTCTGTGGTTTTCGACATAAACAGGAGACATACAAAGAGACCTTTTTTATTTATATCGAATATTACCATAAACATCTTTGAATGAACTTTCAAGTCTGATATTAAATTACCTTGGAAATGTTTTTCCAACTGAAATACAAGAGTATCTGTTACAGTAATCTGTTTACGAGAGGAAATCGTATTTTCCTCTGAAGCTATTTTTCAGCTTTGCGATTTAATAATGTTAATTGGAGAGCCTGAATTTAAATATTATTTTTTAATAAAATTATAAGAATCAGAATTATCGAGTTATTTATTGCTGTTTTTATTCATAATTTCCAACAAAAAAAGCTTTTGTTATCTTTATTCTCTGCTTTTAAAATAAAAATTATAACAACAGTATAATCGCAATGATTTTAATAAACGATGGAATATTAAAAAATATGCACAGGGCAACAATGAAGTTTGCTCAAATTTATCAGATGACAAATTGAAAGCGGCGGTAGTGCGAAAGCTACACGTTGTAAAACGTAGTAAAACCCGCTGTAAAAAAAAGGGAATTCAAATCATTGTTTTGTCTGTAACAATAACATTTTCGAACGAATGGAGTTGTATAAATGTTGCATAACAGTAAAAGAATCGGATCAAGCAGCTCTAATAACTACTACTACTCATAACAAAAGTTTACATAATAACGTAAAAGTAACTAAGCACGGAATTGTTATAGTACCTATCCCACACCAAAAACCAAAATCAATTATATTAACACGCGTAATAACATCGATGAGAACGCACTTTGTGATAGAGACAAGGTCCCTGGTATCATCTAGACACTCAACAGCCTTCTGATGTCGTTCGGGCGGTATCGTCTGCACGGCACAGTCGTACATCCGGGGCGAGTTCTCTTCCTGTGTCCTCGTCGTCGTGGAAGCATCGATCAAGGACACCGTCGCGCTCACACCCCGCTGTGAAAAATCAGAAATCATATGTATACGACGAGCAATCGCCGTTGCGATCCCGCGGGACATACTCGGGAACCTCCCACGGGAACAACCGTATAGCGCGCCAGCGATTACAGCTATAGCTGTGGGGGTGTAAAATTAAATAAGTCGCTTTCGAAAGTTCGCCCGCGGGGATGAGCGCACGTTGATGGCAGCGGAAATTTAATTCGGTGAATTGGATCTTTCCCTTTTTTCCGGGAGAGACGGAGGGTTGGATTGATAAGATGGATGTGGGTTATTTGTGGGGTGGGACTTTTTTGATGCTGGCTGATATGGCCTTGAAATATTGATCGGTAATATCGGCTGGTTAAATGCAAATCGGGGTTTGTTTACAATCGGGGCGAATAAAAATGCTAATCTGGTTTTTTTAATTCCTTTTTGTTAATTATCTTTTTGTTTTTGTTTAAACTGCCTGGTGGCCGGATAAATTTATTCATTTCGTTTGAATACCATTTTCCACTTGTTGTATGGTTCTGTTTCAGAGTTATAGTTAATAAAATATATATGAGGAGCTCCATGGCATAATCTTCATTTAACATTTACAGTATAGTAGCAAAAATATTGACGTAAAGCTATAATATACTCAAAACGTAACCAGATAAGTCCATTTTGAAATTTTGTGTGCGGCATAACAAGATAAATCCATCATTTTTTGGTGTTTCATTCTAATTGAATGTTAATATAATTTCACATATACATATTCATCTGTTTATTTAAGAAATTCGTATACAGTACCAATTACAAGTATTATAAAATTTTACAATATTAGACCTCGATCGTCTGCGCTGTTCAACATATGTAGTATGTCAAATGGTCATAAATTTAATAGAAATCTCACGAAAATAAAAAATTTCTTGAATAAATTATAAGAATTCAGTAAAAAATTGCTGATTTTGTAATTTATTGGCCCATTTCACTTTTTTTTCTCTTCAATTAAATTGGAGAATACATTCCAAAATAAACACGAATAGCACTAATCCACAGGTATCGGCATGAAAACATAAGTCCATTAAAACCCGTTCTTCACGGAAATTCGAAAAGAGGACTTATCTGGTTAGGTCTCGAAGTCACAGATATATACTTGAATATATAACCGTTTATTTATTTATTTAAAACTATTAAACGGGCTCAAAAGCCCTTGATACAAAACAAAATGTTCAAATTGAATTAAACTTAAAATTAAGGTTAAAATTAAAATTAGAATCTGGTGACAAGCGAGACTACTGTAGATTTAAATATTATGAGTGACGAGACACTAGTTATTCTTGTCGGTTATTTGAATAAATAAATTTTTTTTTTTTTAATAATAGAAGATTTTCCATGTGAAGCTATAGAGTACTGATGGAAATAATGAATGGTATTATCTAATGAAAACCCGAACAATAATTCTAAATATAGAATAATCATTACTATTTGTTTCTTATGCAGAATACCTATATTTCCTCTCATTTCCGTGAAAATGCTAAAGTAGAGCATATTTTAAACGAAACTCGTTATTGACACGTGGATTCTCTGTCAAGCTCTTTTTTTTTAAATATTTAACAGTCATCGTGAAATAATCATTTCCACTATCCAAGTTTTAATATATATATATATATATATATATCCGTTCGAAATTCATCTAGTCGTTCCAATCAGTATTACTTCCATCAAATACATTTCCACTATTGGTCGTATAAAAATCGTTCCGACATTTCCGTCATCAACCTCGTCCACGTCATTAATATTAAACGAAGTTTTAAAGTTCAAGCACCTCTTCCCGCGGGGAGAGAGAGAGAGAGAGAGAGAGAGGAAGAGAGAGAGAGAATCGCGCTCCAGAATACCGAGTTTGTTAATACGCCCCGGTATCGAAGCAAGTCATGTTCTTTAAATCTCACTCGCCCAGCTCTCCTGTCGGGTAGAAAAAAATCACCATTAATCTTGTACCCGACACACTACCACCGCTGTATATATATATATACATACACCAGCACGCGAAATAATGAAAAAAATTTTCATCGAATCACCGGATCTCTCATTAAAAAAAAAAAGAAGAAGGAGAAGAACATAGGGGTTGCGGGGAAAATTTTATATTTTTTATTTCACGAACGACGCGAAATGTCCTCGACCGGGCCGCGTATAACGAGTGTGCACTCGCGCCGAAACTTTTGAACGTGCGCCTCGTCGTTGTCGTTACTCGCGCGCGGACTCGATAATGCGGGGAAAAAAGAGAATCAGGTGGGAGGTGGCATTGTGCAAAAACGAGTTTGGAGCTTACCGTCGAGTAGCGGTGCTGATGGGTCGCAGCCGGTGGTGCTTGTAGTAGTAGTTGTTGTTGTTGTTTCTCGCGCTCGCGTCTCTCCCTCAGGAGGCTATCCTCTAGCGCCGCGGCTTTTTCCTCGAGCTCACGGCTCCGCGTCGTGGCCCTCGACAATCTGCACGTGCGCCAGTCAAGAGCGATTTATCGCGTCGTCGTTGTTGTTGCGTCCCCACCGGGAATAACGCGCTTTATTATTTTCCTTATTCTACACTTCTTTTTTTTTTAACGTGGCTAGGTTCGATTTGCTGGTTTACTATTTTTGCCCGATATTGAATGAGATTCTTATTTTAGTTCGAACTTCAAATATATACATTCTTTGAATTGTGATACAGTGTTATACAAGGAAAACTATCATTTTGTATTAAGTTTAATTTTAATTAGAGTCATTTAAAAGGCTCCAATTTGATGTCATGTAAAATCAAGATAATAAATTTAATAACCACAATTATATGAAATTCATTTGTCTAATTAATATGTTAAATATTTTGGTTTTGGGTATACAACATTTATTATCGCAAATATAAGATAATCTACTTTTTGTTAATTATGTCTATTAATTTTTTTGTGAATGTATATTTTTTTAAAACTACAGTGATACTGGTTAACTCGTAAAAACAATACCCACAAATAATTATGAAAAATCCTATTATCTTGACTAAAAAATTTTGTTCTATTCTGAGTTAAATTGTAACGATACAATTTTTTGTTAATTTAGATTCATTTTTTTTAATAATCTCTAAACTGTATTTTGGCTAAAATTTAAAATCGATTTAGACAGATCTTTTCTTTAAAAGATGAACATTTTATTTCACTCACTAACAATATATATAATAACTTTTATGCCAATATGGAATCGTTTAACGTGCTCACATTTTGCAGTTGCCATCAATTTATCAGTAAATGAATATGGTGGTGATAATGCACTTGTTTACATCAATTATATGCAGTATATGCGTTTTCATTGTTCAGTTTTTATACTGTCAGTATATATATGTTTATCATTCATTTACATGTTAAATACGGTTAGATATTGTTCAAAAATTAAGTGATTCATTAATAGCAGTCAATATTTTCTATAAATTTACTTTCTATAATAATAAATATTTCTTTGTGTTCATTCTTTTTAACCGTAAACGAATATTACAGAAATTTTAAATAATCTAAAAAAAAGAATTTTATTTAAGTAGCTTTAACAATAAGTTAAAGATATCACTACTAAAGATTTTTCAAATAAAAAAATTCCATTAAAGATGAAAATATCATTAGTTTTTGCTGAAACATTTTTTTAATAAAAATAGTAAGTAGCAAGTAAGTAACCTCACTGATTGCACAGTTTCATCCTTTCGGCTTCGACGTGCTGGTACTGCTCTTGAATCATTATAATTTTACCTTCCAAATATTTTGTGTAATACGGTGAAGTTGATTGAGATCTGCATGTTGCTAATGGATCTATTCTACCTGTAGAAATTTTTATTATGTTTTTACTATTATTACTTTTTATTATTATTTTATTTTATATAATATATGTATTACAGATTCTGAACGTCAGTTTAAGATTTTACTAGTACGTCGTACGTATTCTTCTGAACATGTTAAATAGGTATCAAATAATAAAAAATTGTTTTAAAATTCAATGAGTTAAAAGAATAAATAATAATGGTCAACAAGGAATACTAATTAACTTCTGTAAATTAAAATAATAAAAAAATTTTATTTTCATTTCAAATCAATCTTTGTGTACGATATAATATAATACGATAAAAATAAATTAGTTACGAAGTAAAAATACCGTTTCTACTCTTAATTTTGATTTACATAATCAGCGATGCACGCATGCACTGATGGCCCCGGTGAAAGAGATTTAAGGGCGACATATTAAAATTTTAGCACACGACGTTTGCAAGTCGGAGATTCAAAAGCACATTTCAAATTTTCATAAGCATTACAAAGATGCACCAGTTCAAGCATGATTGAGAAACTCGAGAGGGACAAACTGAGCGAGAATGCATTTTTAACGCGGCAATTACCGCCCGCAGGTGACAGAAAGAGTATGCTCGTGCCTTAATATTGCATTTTCCAAGAAAGAGGAAAGTTTGTGCATCGACAGCTAGAGTTTAAATTATTTGCAAGGATGGCTTTTTATTCACGTGAAGGCGTAAAAACTTTTATCCTTTACGTCATAACTCTGTTTTTCCGCATTTCTCAAGCTCTATTTAATAAAATTTTGATTTAATACATTTATAACAATTTAATTTTAATTTATTTTATGAAGTGCATACAAACCGTAATATACAATACGTTTGTTATTAAGAATTCACGTATTTATTTATGTCGTGCGATTTTTAAGTATTGTAGTATATTAATTTTGCATAAATTATTAAAATAAAATTGTGTAAATACCCGTGAAATTTCAATTTGTTTTTATCATTGGTTTATAATCGACAAGTAAAAATAAAAAAATTCAATATTTAACGTAAAATTAAAATATTTACATTCCGTTGAAGGTATTTCTTTTTATTTCTCAAAACGTTACTTGACGTCTTTATATTATTTTAAATAATTTTTTAATTTAATTACTGTTATATAGGTCTAAACTTTCTACTGGCTACATTGAAAATCGAATACATCATAAATAAGACTTCAAAGAAAATTGAAAGCTAAAGAAATTAAATTTTATTTATCACGAAAGTAAGAAACGCAATATAAAATTAATAAAATATTTTCCTTCAGTTTGGAAAGTTTAAAAATTTTGGTATAGAACGTGTCACAAATAAACACGAAAAAGGTTTTATACTTTCAAGTCACGTACTTTTAAATGGTTTTGAAGTTAAATGTGCCCTTTCTGGCTAAAGTTCATACGTAGTACGTGCCATTTCTAACCACATTGAAAAATCGGGAAATCTAATGCCCTGAAATTGTAGTGAATTGTATTGTTAAATTTATTTTACAGATTTAATTAAAGGAATGTACAAAATCAAAGATATTCAATTATCTTCATTGAACACAAATAAGCGATGATAACCGATTCAATTCATACTTTTTCCCTTAAAATTTTTTTACGTGTACATAGTGAGAATGTCACAAGATTATATATTTTTTTTCTATTCCAGTAGTACGAAATATTTTTCTATTTTAAGCTTCTATCGTATTCTTTTTTTTCACTTTATGTTTTGTCTACATCAAAGGTATAGGTAAGTATAGCCGCGTAATGAAATTCCCAAGTAAATATAGATTAACGCTCTAATCCCGAAATCATTTAATACAGTATACCTCTTTATTTTAAACCAAAAAAAAACCCCTCGTGCTTTAAATCCTATAGTAGACAGTCTAATTATCCCTTAGCCGATCATCAAGTTTAGTTTAATTAAGACGGACGATAATCCGTCTCTGAGGCCACGTCCGCCCCCGCAATTTTTTCCATCCACCTCTTCACTCCCACGCCTCGTCAATGAGCCACGCGCGCAGGGTGTAAGCATTATCTATATATATATAAACACACCTCGCATACCAGATACTCACCCTGACGAGATTGTAGCAGTAGCATCGGCGGCTCCTCAGCGCCGACGCTGTAACTCGTCCTGGCGGTCGTCGGCCAACGATACGAGCGGCTATCTGGAATCAATGATGCATTCCAATACATATATATATATATATAGATTTCCTTGAATACGTCACGCGCGATATTCCCACTCGTGGGCGCGTGGTTGGACAATATTTGCATTTTTCAAGCGATTCTGTGTATAGAAGTGCGTTATCCTTTGAAGCGGTGTTACGGATGTATAAAAAAAAAAGTGAGAAAAAAAACAAGGCTCTTGGTACTCTGTAGCCGCTATTTTTTTAGTATATTTATCTAACTCTTAGAGAGACGATTTTCCACTGTACAGTTTAATGTGTAGGTTTTTTGTACGTAGAGCAGGGCGTAGTTGAATTTCTTACTGCAAAGAGAGCTCTATCTTATTAGGGTAACATTTCAGTGAAGAGCTTTTATATAAATTTTCTAGAATATTATGTTGAGACGTAGTTATTATATGTAAAAGATATATTATGCATCTCCTGTAACTAATATACCTTTATACGAAAGCTCGTAAAATGTTTTAAATTAGCTTTGAGATACATCTTTAAATAGATTGATTAAAATACTTATATTTAGAGCGTGTAATTTAACTTGAAAAATTCTCTTTCACTTTACGACGGAAAAAAGGACATTTAAATAAATTTTACAAGTATTAAATTATTTTGCAGTATCAGTAGCTTTTTACATTAGAAAACTCGTAGGAAAAAATTTGAAAAAAAAAACAAAATTGCATCTCTAGAGAAAATCCACGTGAAAGACTGCCGGCGATTTAACCTACATTTTTTCTAACCAAGTTCAATTAAAATTCATTTCCATGCTCGAGCAAAAGTAATCCCGTGCTAACCCAGTGAACCGCCTAGACCGCAATCCGTAATTCCTGCGGTCGAAATCCATCACAATCCGCCGTCGCAAAAATCCCGCCCCCCACCCCCGCGGAAGAAAAAAACCTAACGGAACCGTTCAATTACCCCTCGTGACTCTGTCTCTCTCTTGTCGAGGTCAGCTGGCTAGCAGCCGGCCTTATCAGTCCTCGAGAGGGCTGTGCAGATAAGAATAATAATTTCAATGCTCGTCGTGTATATACTCCACTGCGAGAACCACATACGTATACATACTCTCTGTCTTTTTCTCTCTTCTAAGAAAGAAGGAGAACCACAAGGGGCGCTAACCTATCTCATGGCATCGGGGGCTGCCAGCGGCCAGTAGCTGAGGGACCTTGAGATGACAGGGCCGATAATTGCGAGCGCCGCAAGTCGTCGACGTCGTCGTGCTGCCGCTGCCGCGAGACATTTTCTGAGAGAGAGTATAGGGAGGCGAGTTCCTTCCTTTTGTCGTTCCGAGATTCTTCTTTCTCTCTCTCACTCTCTCTCTGTTTCTCTCACATGCTATATAAGCGTAGACTCGAGACTCACTCGTGCGTGCTCTGCCTTTTTCGGGGGTTTTTCTGCGCGAGGCGATTACGCGCGCGCGAGGGGGGGGCGAGTATATATGCGGGGAAAGAGAGCGAAAGCAGAGAAAGAGAGGATGTCAGGCGCGGATGATCGATCTCAGTTGGCGCGCGTCGTTTTTCACTTGTTCGCGTCAGCCGCGAGAGGAGCGTTTTGACAATCTGCGCCGCGCTGACCGTCCTAGTATATATAATGCTAGCGTGATGGATTTGGTGGGGGAGTTTGCTTTGCGGATTTCTATGGGGGTGATCAACAAGTTAATATAAATTGTTGCGGGATTCGATGAGGGATCTATTGTTAATATTTTACTGTATAATTGGTATAGGTATGGTGATATTTTGGGCAGGAGAATGTTCTATGGTTATTTTGAAATTTATTCGCTCTTACATGATTGAAAGCGCCATTTTTGTATAAGATTTTGGCTAATTTAATTTGTTTTGGTAAACACCAAATAATAGTGTATTGCATGAGAGAGAAAGATTTAGTATGACTTATTCTGAATGACATAGAAATGATTCAAAATAGATTTCATCCAAAATATAGTGAAAAAATAATATTTATTTTGGCGTGTTACAGTAGAGATAGTTACGGCATTATTTTCTTTCACATATATATTAAAAACAAATCAGAAAAACGTGAAAAAAGTCTAGCTTATAATTCTTTGGTGAGGTAGAGTCAGAGAAAAAGTTCTGAAAGTGAGATTGGTGCAAATATTCACCTGACTCTAAGCTGTTCTTAAGTATGAAGTTTTTTTCACTCATTGCCAAAAAAAATTAATTAGTCTATTACTGTTTCATTCCCTATTACTAGGCATAATTAGGAAAAAATGTAGTTATAATAAAAATGTACAGATATTGATAAACAATTATATTAATAATGTTATTCTAATAACCCAATAATCCATTAATTTGATTTTTGTTAAACAATGGTTTCATTGGAATTAAACGAATGATTATCGAAACCATAGATACTTGTCATTTCAAAATCCTTCAATCAATTACAAATCAACTGTTTACCATTAAGAAGTGAATTAATTAAGCTTACAAGTACCATAATTATCACGATTAATGTGTCTAATTTAAATTAATTCACAAGTAAATTTTGTGTTTGTTATTCTAAGCAGTTTTTCGTAATTACTGTTTGTGAATTAATAAAAATTATCTGGATAATTTGCATATTTCTTACCCAGATTCATACTGCACGAATGCTTCTTCTTACCCAGTCTATATATACTTTTAGATATATTAAGCGCGTGGCCTAGTAATAAGGAAATTATTATATTAGAAAAATTTTCTGTCATAAGTCAGCATTTTTTTTTGATGTCCAAACAAATTTCATTTACCCGATACTTTTTGGTCTTTCATTTCCGGCACGCGCTTCATTTCTCCAACTCTATATTAATAATATTATCTTATAAGTCTTCTTGTTTTCGTAAACTTGCCTTCTCTATATGTGCATATAAAAAGAGAGAAAATCAAGGAGTACGTCAGAACGCTGATATTATTTATAGACAGCTATCAAATATATTCTGACCGAATAGCGGAACCAATCGAATATTGTCTAAAAGAAGTTTTTTATATTATAGAAGTATTACTAACTTGATTAATTAATCGATTAATTAGAATGTAACGTTGCAATCATGACATTCTCATTAGTTATGCATACAAATAATTTTGTAAAATATTATTATCATATTGTATTTAAAAAAAATTAAATAAAAAAGAAGAAATTTCCAAAAGCGATAAACCTGAATAAATATATTGTATAAAAATTATTTTATATATTCCAAATATTATGGTAAACAATATTTATTCAAAGGAATCTAGAGCGATTGTGAGATAAAGTCCCAAAACTAATTTGTCGAATCCGGAACAAGCCAATCACGATGATCTTTCACGATAGAATAAAAAGTGACGTCTTCTTCTCGCAAACGGCTATAGGAGCGCAGTCACGCGCGTCTGCAGCAGTATCGACGTGTTTATCGAGCAAACACACGCACATTGCCAAAGTATTCGATTGGAGCGCGCGCGCGCGTCTGACGAACCGAATTAGGGAGAACAGAGGATCACAGCCACTCTCTCATTCTCTCTCTCTCTCTCTCTCTCTCTCTTTTCCTTCCAGCACCTACGCAAAGTTTATCGTCTGTGCGCAGCTTCTGAAAGGAAGATCAAACGATTCCATGCGCACACATACATATACTTGGATCTCTGGCGCTATTTTTCTTCTTTCCTGCGTGAGCTTTTGTTCCACGAAGCTTCGCCCTACCCGAAATGCAGTAATTTCATTAGCAGAGGGTGTGAGAGAAAAAGAGAGCACGAGGCGATTTCATGCGTGTTATTAGAAAATAGAGTCGGCGAGTGGCGGTGATGGGATATGGGGGGAGGGTTTCGCTATTGCTGATTCCAGAGACTTCTTTTATTAAGACATTAGAGGCGGGAAGAGCCGAGAATTTGCAAGGTAAAACGGTATCTATTAATTTCCGAGTGTGTTGCTTGATCCCGACTGATTTTCCCGTTAATTCTAGGTGAATTTATTTGGAAACTCAATTATTCGAGGGCTTTGACTTTTTTACCTTTTAATCTTTGAATATATTTTTCGAATAAACGTAAAATTATCTGGAGGAAAGGTGATGCTTTTAATTACGAATATACTTACCAATCATGAGTTACCATTAATAAAAAGAAAATTAAATATTGGATGAAAGTGTAATAGGGTACAAATAAAGAGGAAGGAGCAACAACACGTTCAGATAGATTGAAAAAAGACATTTATTCTGTCATACAATCATAGATTTATTTTGAGTTCACATAAGCAATAGATCACATTAGATGATTTTTCACTTACATTTAGCTTTATAGATAAAGTTGATCGTTGAGTACGTTTTCGATTGATTTGCTTCACATATACATCACTTAATTTCACGCATTATCAATAATATAAAATTTGTATATTCTTTGCACAATAAAATTTATATATCCATTTTTCTTCGAATATTCTTAAGTAATCGATAATAAATAATATAATACTTAAATAGTTTGATAAAAATCTTTTCATTATCAGGATATAGAAACAATTGATTTACAAGTATAAATTAACTTTATAATAACTTTATCTTCCTATTTCTATCGTAATCTTATTTATCTCAGTTATTAACATCAAGAAAATTTCATATCAATATGTGCTATTATTATTATAACCATGTTTTATTTACAGTGTTTTCAGATTTATAAAATATAAATAAAGTTTCATAACATTGAGCAATAAATAAATTCATGCAGTTTGATCGAACGATTTCAGATTTATGAATCCAGTGTGTTAGTTTTCTTTACAGAATCGTAAATGTACCGGAATGCACTCGGCATTTATAATGTATTTGATCGTACGCAACTGCACAATCATTTCACTATACAATATCAACTATTTATTAACAGCTACGAGAGTTTTTCCTTTCTTTCGTTGTACCTCTTTTTTTTGGCTATTCGAACTACTTGTTTCATAGCAGATAAAAATCTTAATCACATAAACATGGAATAATTATTACAATCTACATAGTTACTCATTGTGCTTATAAATAACAATAAATATTATAATAATTTTAATCGGATTTTATTTATGTACATGTAATTCACCTTTACACAGAAAATCGTGAATTTTATACGTTGTGTTAATTATATATTTGCTCTGCCTCGATAGTGCATTTTCATTTTATTTATACTTATGTACACGTATACTTTTAGCGTATCATTTTCCACTTGAGTCTCGAAGATACGAGACGATAAAATGTTTTTACAAGTATTTTTTTCATTTGCCATTCGTTTGACTTTTATTACTGATATTACGTATTACATTCTTTTTTTCTGAAGAGTAGATAATGCGATTATTTTCTATATGGTGAAAGATTATCACATTTTCTCAATGTTTTTTTCTTTTCATTGAAATAAGAAAATAAATATCGAGATATTTTTTGCCTTCAAGAATTTTGACGTAAGCAATTAGCGCTGAACAGGAATGTTCGCGAAATATTTCGTTTCAATATACACGTGCTGCTACAATACTATTTCAGTTGTGTGAATTTCAGATAGATATAAAAATAAATCCCTGTATGATGTCCATCTTGATCTCAGATAGTCTTTCTACATTTTTTTTTCTCAAATATATATTTCAACTTTACTACCTGACGCCACTCCACATTTTATACATACACAATAAGTTAAGAAAGTATCGCAACACATATATTTATGAAAAACATACGTAATTATGTATAATATCTCACTCATTTCTAAATTATTCAAAATTTTTATGTCTTACTACATCAACAGCCTCGCATAGTCCTTTCATTGATTTATAAGCAAATAAATACATATTTCATTAGATTTTTCTATCGTTACTTATATTACGAAATAAGATTATCATATATAGTTTTCAAGTACCTCAACTATCATACGTACGGAAATAAATACTGAAATTCTCTATACGTATAATATCAACATCCAAATGCTCTTATATATTTTTTGCCACGTTTTAATACATTTTATTGTCAGCATGCCTTATACAACATAACTATATAATTAATACCTTGCGTGAAAAGCTTTCCTAAAAATCTTCGCTCCCCTCCCAGACCCATTACCTACGCGAGAAAATTTATGCACGTGTTCGCGTATACAGAGTCTATACACATCGACGTTTATTGAGATCGGCAGCTTTTCTCTCCTTTTTCTCGCGGAGTTACCTTCCATTGTACTTCTTAGCAAAAGTCACACCGTCTATCTCAATAACGTCGCGTTTGAAAAGGAATAAGCAAAACTTGCCTTACACATTCTTTCTAAAAATCTCAGCATTGCATAACGGTTGCGATGGGCGCTGCGTTTTATCTCGTATAAAAAACAACTACCACACATGTGTGCGTATATATATATATATAAAACGCATATGCAGTTTCGTTCTATCGCGTAAAATCAGGAGGAAAAAAAAATAATTCGTGTGTGTATATATAAAACTGAAATTTGTGCGGATACAAAATCACATACGCACTATACTTGTATATACGATAAACCTATGTATATGTACTGGCCGCGCGCGCAAACTAATCGCGCGTTAAAGGGTAAAAGTTACTATACACGGTCGCACTACGCACACGAGCAGAGTATGTTACAGGGAAAATCCCAGGCAAGCCGAGCATAGAAGAGATAAATAAGCGCGTCGAAACCGTGGCGTATCGTCTTCTCTCCGTCTGTCTCTGCGTGGCCCTTGCGGGGTTAATCCCGTGAACCCTTCCGACGTATTATGATACATGAGTATACATACGCGAGCAGTGACTATACGCCGTGTACGGCCTATGGCAAAACAAGCGTAGCGGATTTCGCCGATGACGCAAGTCGAGAAGAAGAGCGCTAACGCCACGCGATTTTTTATCCGGTCCTTCTCTTGTTCCCTTCCCGTTGCCGACGCTTTTCTCGTTCTCCCTTTGCCTTTTTTTTTGCTCAACGCTATCTCCATCTTTGCGCGTGTCTCGTCGTAGATTTTCTTTGTCTAGTTCTCTCACTCTCTCTCTTTCTTTCGTGAGCTTTATTTCTGTTACTGTCATTTTTTTCCTCTCTCGGGCTCTGCCCCTTCTCTCTTTTCGCGCGTATTTTTCATTGCTTTTGTTGCTCGTTTCCTGCCTGTTTATCCTCTTGCTTTTCTATATGATGCGCGGGAAAATATTAGGATAGTGCCTCGTGTGCTTTCCTTTTATCAATGTTACGTTTCCATTTATTTTATTTAAGCCGATTTTGCAAATTAATTCCAACACCGTATTGACGGAATTTCAATAAAGTGGACAATGAATTTCCAAGGTTTAATAAAAAAAAATTTTTTTCCGATATTCTTTGAAAAATTGAATAGTCAGCAGCTGTCTCATTTTATGTGGAATGAAACGAAAAAAATGTATGGACGAGTAGACATATTAATAATATATATACGTATGCTTATCGTGAACATTGAGATTGTAAGCTGGATCGGACCTATTCATTATCCAATATTGCAGGGCTTCATTCCTACAAAATAGAGATTTATATAATGCAAGCCGTGTTGAAAATTTTTTACTGCAGGGATCAATATATTGAGAAAATGTAACCTATTGTAAAGAACTATATTAGAGACTATTCAATGTCTGCATTTTATTAATAGAATGAGATCTTGCTATCGTACTGCGCGGACAAAATTTTATAACTTTAATTACAATTAAAATTACATCAGATTACGGCTATAAAATGTTGACACGTTCTAATGATGTACTCCAGTAATTATTTCTCGCATATTACTAATAGAGTACATATCAACATTTTTAAAATATATAAATTTAGCTTAAAATTGAGCAGATAAGTTATATAAGTTTATCTAAAAATTCCTGTATTTTCTTTATAATCTGCTAAGAGTAAAGCTATAACATATCACAAAGCTCACGAATTGATTTCGCGGTTCAGTACAAGCTAACATGTGACTATGCGTTTTTCATTTGGATCTTATATATGAATAACATTTTCTGAAAGCTTTTAAATGTCAATGTACCATTCCAATTCGAAAAAATCACTTTTTTTTCTCGAGAATATTTATACTTTTGCACATCAAATTAATATATCGTTATACCGTCGATAAAGCTATATAGAGCGGAAAGCTTAAAGGTGACCTAATATTTTTCTTAAAATACTTTTACACGTTACTTATCTCCCTGTTACTAACTGCTTATTTACATAAAAAAACATGTCTTTGCTCCTTCATCCAATTCCCCACGGCAACTCGGGAGAAAATATTTGTTTACAAAGGTCGGCCTCTTTTATCCGACTACCTCTCGATCGGGCGTAACCATTCCCGATGAAATACACGCGTCCAAATCGCCAATCCACGATCAGCAAGCACTTGCGCATTTACCATATACGAAGCGCGAAGTGGTTCGAGCATATAACAGTAACTTCCAGCATTTTATGGTCACCGAATTTCCGTGTGTCCCTTTCTACATACGAGCAAAGATCGACGCAAAGTCCATTGACGCGTATAGTTCGATCCTTCGTTATCTGTGAGCATCCGATTCGCTCACTCTCTTCTTTTCCCTATCTAAATATCTATGCCGTCAGTTCGGCTTGACGCGTATTTATGACGCGTATCGGAATCCTATAGTGCGTAGGTTTTGCGCGACGCTCCTTTTCTCTCTTTCTCTATATACATACACACACGAGCACGAGCGCCATTCATCCCCTTTAAGCCAGATTTGTCTCCTCCGTCAGCGGAGAATACGTACAAGTCGCGAGCAGCGACGGTTGAATATCTCCCGTTCTCTCTCTCTCGCTCTGTGTTTTCTTGCGGATGTATATATGTATGAGCGTGCGCGAACGCGCTATTGCTATATGTACTTACGGTACGTACGGCTATGGTGCGACTCGGTAAGCACAAAAGGTAAGCGCTAGAGTGGCGCGTAGCTCTGTGGGTTCTCTCTTTTTTTTTCTCGAGGAAGAGAAATATTCGCCTTTTGTTAATCGTCTTATCGGAGAATTTCTTTTTTTTATGTTACAATCATACGGATATTTGATGATAATTCGCTGTTTGTTTGACAAAACCAATTAAATATAGAAGCAACAAGTTGGCGCGGCCGTGTTATAGTTGTGAAAAGTTTCGAAGATAAAACGGCAGCTTTGCAGCTTTTTTAAAGGAGAGAAATAGCCGCGAGGGAGGTTGACTTTAGAAATTTAATGAGATTTGAAGATTTTAAGATAGAAAGAAAATTATAACACCAAGACTTATTAAATAATAAGATTCGAGGTTAAAAAATTATAGAAATGTGTATTTTTATTATTAAAAACAACGTTGGTGGTAATAACATAAAACAATGAAAAAGCCATAAATAATAATGGGCTTAGACAATTACAGGATCAAAGTTTCCAGTAAATGTTTAAACAAAATCTGATTTAGACGTGGTGGGGTACAGAATAAGTAAAGAAATTAAATCTCACAAGCTTGTTTATCTATTTTGTATATAACTGAAAAGTATAATATATACGCAATGAGCTTAAAAAAGAATTAGGACAATGGCTATTCTTTATAATACCTTTGGTTTATAACAGAAAATCTTGAAACATTTGTGCGTAATAAAAGAATTTCAAATGTCATTAATACTTTTGTTGTAAAAGTCGGCCACATTATATCTTTTAAATATCTCGAGCGAATTTTCCGTTGATAGAATTTCTGAATGCGGAGTGTTTTATGTATATATATATATATATATACTTTTCAATAGGCAGAATAAATCCCTCGAATCCCGTTTCTGAGAAGTCCTAAGCCTATATACAATACCTAAGTGAAATATAACTTTTCTAATAAACGGAAATCTCTCGAGAGCACTTTTGCGCTTACCGAATACATACATATATAGGTATATATAATACATCGAAAGATATACCACACAAAGGTCCGGCATTTCTTGTGCAGGAGTCTCCACCCAGTCGTCGCATCAACAACGAAGAAGAGACCAGGAAGGGAAACATGTACACGTCAGTCTGAAAGTTCGAGTATAGAGTGAAAAAGACAGCGTGCGCGCGCTCACACACACACACATACACTCGCACACAAGAAACACAAACACAAACGTTGGCTACAAAAAAATCTGAACTATAGAGAGGGACAGCCCTTCCTCGCATATATATATCTATACACATACACACAGGCGCGCGCGTGCGCTCGAAGGAAAAACACGCCGACGACTCGGGCGAAGGAAAAACCTCCTAGCTATCGTCGTCACCGTCGTCGGTCTCCTCGTCCTCTCCTCGAGCTGCCGCACCGCTGCTGTTACTGTTGCTGCTGCTGCTTTGTAATTCTATTAGACGTCGACCCGTGAGGAGCAACCTAAAAATAGCAGACGGAGAGATACGTTTATTGAGACGATGCAGCGTGAATTTTCACCATGGGAATTAAGGACTGGTGGGAAGGTGAAAAAGTAGTGTGAGAAATTAATGGGAGGAGAGGTAGTTCAATTAATTGAGGTAAATTAATCGACACGCGTGGTTCTGAGGGGCCGAGAGGAAACTTTCGAGAGTGATGCGGTTCTTTTTTTTTTTAAAGGAGAGCTTATACGGCTTTCAGTGGGTATTTTAGGGTCTTGGTGATGTGAGTTATGAGAGGTTGGGGTTTACGACTTTTTTCGGTAGCGTCGAATTAAAGATTATTTCGTGAATTGGGCGAAAGGAAAATATTATTTCAGGAAATTATTTTAAATTTATCAATAAATAATAAAAGAAAGTGGTAAATATAGAACCTTTCAATTGAACTTTTTCTGGTAAGCAATTATTTTTCTAAATTTTATTTTCACCTCTCATTCGGATAAAGCTATTTTTCATTACGAGGATTGGATTCGAAAGTGAAAATACAATTTTTTTCTTAAGAAGTAAGGTGACAAATAAAAGTCTTAATTACTTTTTATTTATTTTCAATACCTACATAGTTGTGAGGATATGATGTGGAAAGAAATTTCTATGAAACTGAATTCTGATATTTAATTAAATTTAAAAAATGTATAAATCTTAATTGTATCTAATATTAATGATTTATTTCTTCACGAGCGAGTATCACAATTATTTCATTTACATTTTTACATCGAATCTTTTATTATTTGAATAGCTTTAATGTTTTTAAACGAACAATCATTGTTTAATTTTTTGTGATATGTTAATGAGAAAAGAATATAAAAAATAAAAACAGAAAAACAATAACAAAAAACTTAATAATATCAATACTTTTTGTAGCAAACTAAAGATAAAATGTATACTATTAATTAATAAGCTCATTTAATTCGAATCAGAATTCAGACAGTGAGAATCCAGACAGTCCATTAAGGCATTTCAGTTACATAGACAACAACAGCTACTCACCAGGGTCTTCGTCCATGGCCTCACGCTACACGAGCGACACCATCACTCGCTTCCGGGACGAAGCGTTCAGCATAGACAGGTGGCCGCTGCGCCGCGACGAGTGTGCCGTCAGGGAGGTCGTCACTGTAGTACGAGTGCTGTTGCCGTGGTGGTTTGTGCCGAAGCAGTGGTGTGGATTCGAGGGGCAGAGGCCTGAGAACCATGAGACCGCCTGCATGTTCCTGTCAGACATACGACGTTTCTGATCTTAACACGCTTCCGAGGAAAGAAACGTTAGTTAATGGTTTATTCAAGTCTTTTGGTTTTTAGTTGGATGCTTGTTGGTTGTGAATTGTTGTTACACAGTGCGTAGGGTTGCAAACATTTGATAAGAGGTGGCTGGACCAAACAAAAACAGACGTTGAATATTTTTGTACAGATCTTACTCTGTATTATACGGCATGATTGTTTTTTTAATTTTTTTAAATAAATCCACATTTAAAATGGCTAAACTGTATGGACTTCATTTACTTTTATATTAAAGGTATCTATTATAGTCTTTGGGATTTCGTAATTTAGTTTAATTGTCTGTTTTTACATGGCCAAACCATCTTGAGCAAATTGCCTTGATCAAAAACACTATTGTTACTCATGCGTATTTACTTCGCAAGAACGAGACGAAAAATTTAATTTAAGGCAATTTAATAAGTAAGAAATTTGATTCTTATCAAATGGAACTTAAAATGGAAAAATAAAATAGTCAGAATGAAATTGATTAAAAAGAGCTGTAAAGATATATTTACAGCATGACTACACTACTATAACCATGAAAACTTCCAAAGTCCGTATAATAATACATCGGTATTATAATTTCAAATGCACGACGAAAACAAAAAAGTTACTATTTGTAAGTCGTTAACACTAAACGGAAAACTTTGGGAACATAGTACGGTAGTTAAAGGCCGCTAAAATAGGTAAAGCGTATAGGGTCGGGCAACCCCTCCGCGATTGCTAACTGCTGCGCACTCGTTCGAATATATGGCTTCTACTTTTCTTGCGCAATAATGGTTCGTGACTAAGCGATAGTAACGAATTAATCCTCTAAATCTCATAACCAGCACAGATGGGCTGTTGATATTAAGGAATATGAAACGAGGTTAACAATGATTGTACTTTTCTGCTATATAGTCTTGCAGATAATTGATTCGCACGATCTCTTTTAGAATTAATAAACAATTGCATCTCTGATGAGTAATTATATTTGTTTAAAAACACATTATTAGTATATAATGTTCAAAAAGTATTTAAGAATCAATGCATACATTATTTTATCTTATCGGCTTCCCGTCGCTGTCAATAATACCACTTCAATATCGTGCATATAACGCAATAACGTTTATGAGTTAATAAAATAACGTTTGGGCTTTAAACAGATTTAACAGGCGAGTGAACAAGAACGGGAAATTAATCTACTTGCGAGTACTACTGCCCACAATTCCGGTTTCAAAGGCCGCAAAGATTATAAAAACGTACATACGAAGGGAATTCCAGAAATGCATACTTCACAGTTGAAAGGACTTTTGTTCTGTTTCAGCGCTCGAAAATGAAACTGAAATTTTCCGCATGTCACTTGTCAAAGGCCTTCTAAAAATATAGTCGTTAAAAAGAGGAACACAGCACTTGCTGACTTTGGCATTTTAAAAAATTTCTATGAAATCGGGACTATAAAAAGAATAGTCGAAGATTAATGTATGTAATGAAAAGTGTGAAAACAATAGTCTTTTTAGAATTTATACTTATAGTTTATATTGTTTAATGACATCATAAAAGCTACTATCTAAAGTACGCATTTGATATTAATTCTCGGAATAGAAGTTTATTCCAGTATACTTTATTTTTCAGTTTAACAAATTTGTTTATTCGACACATCTGAATTTTTCTCTCATAAAAATTTGTTTGTTTCTTAAACGATGCTATTATTTCTACATGATATAGTTTTAATTGGACGTTTTTTTTTATTCAATTTTATGTAACGTTATTTTCTATTGAAATAGAATAACAGTAGTAACCTTTGTTCAAAGTTTATTCAATAATTGTTAATTTTTTATTACGATTATATATCTAGAATTATTCAAGTGAAAGATTTTACATTTATAATTAAGAGTATTTTACAAGAAAATTTGATAACGATCGTACAGAAATAATTTCATTAAAGCTTATTAAAGTTTGTAAAGAAAATGAGTAATACTGCGAAATATAATGTTATAAACGTTCCTTGCAGAAAAGATATTTTTAAAATATTAAATTTTCCATTTAAGTTAATTCAATTCATGTCAGTGTACCAGAAAATTTGATAGCATTATAATACAATTCAGTAAAAAATATCTCAGAATTAATTTAAAATTAAATGTACCAGTTTTCATGAACGAGTAATTATGTTAATGTCAATTTACAGCTTCCGGACTTATTCAGCAAGCGTTTTAAAATATAGATCCTTACTCAATCTCACAGTTATAATAATGTCTTTATTATTAAAATTTCACTAATTCTTTTGCACAAATTTATAAAGTGAATAATATAAATTTATATCTACATTTGAAAACGTAAGCGAAAAATATCGAATTTCACATTCCCACAAACATTTTCGATTTAAATATGTGCTGAATTGTCGAAAACATTCATAAAATAATTCTTCCCGAGCCATTTCGATTCATTAAATGATTAAAACGGAATACACTTGTACGGACGATGAACGTGTACATGCTCTCGAACTACATAAATCAGGCGGCGTGAGAGCTCTTACAAAGCATGATATACAGGCGGGTAATAAAAACCGTGAAATTAATTAAAGGGATACCGGGGAACGCGGGCCAATAAATCGTTCGATTAGCCAACGAGATTTTTCTTAAATCAAAATGTGACGCGCAGAAAAATAACTCTTTTAGCGCTTTAACGATCGTAGAGGAAAAAAAAGTATAAGTAAGGCTCGCGCTATAGACACGACAAAGAGAAAAGGGGGGATAGCTCGTAAAGAAAATTTACGCCGGCCCGCACCGTATCAGTTCAAAATTCATTAGCGGGAATTCGCAACCAATTAAACACGCTTTTGATTAACTACGCTGTATCTCCGCCGGCGCGCATTACGCTGGGCGCGTTCCGCGCCGGAAACTTCCCGGTGGTATTTTGTCTCCCGAGAGACGTGTCCGCGCGTGTCGCGATGTACAAACGACTTGGTGGAGAAGCCGAGGAAGAAGACGAAGAAGACGGGGAGAAAGAAGGAAGAGGAGAAATGAAGAGAGAGAGAGAAAGTGAGAGAGAGAACGGGCTGTGTGCGCGCGCTTATGAAAAATTGCAAGCGCGACGAGATCGTGACTTTAATTTTAGCGCGGCTAGGGCTATTTTTACGAATATATCATCGCTCGCGCACACGCGCGTTGCAATTAATTGACGTCACTCGATGCCGCGGGGATTTTTTGAGATATATAGGGGATGGACGACGAGTGTGTCGTCGTTGAGTCTGATTTAAGAGTCCGCTGCGGTTTTTGCCGGCAAACTGTAGGTGTGAAAGCTGAGAGTATAAGAAATTACCAATAAGCCGCTTGATTATATATATATTCGCGAATAAATTCTTTCGGTTTTGAGAAGAGGAAGGCGAGAAATTAATTAAATTACGAAGTAATTTGTAAAAAGGGATATTGAAGTTAATTTTTTATTAACGATTTAATTTTAAATTAACATTTTTTAATTTTATTATTCATAATTATACGAAACGAGTATACGTGTAAATGAAAATTAGCTGTATTTTAAATATATCATGGATAATTATCTTGAAAAATCTCTTTTGTTTCATAAAAGAATTTTAAACTGTATTATTACGTTTAAAATATTTATACAGAAATTTCATTAAAATCAGTGTAAAATTCATAAGACGTGGATGAATTCAATTTTTAATATCTCAAGTACATTACAGGCAATACAACTTGATTTCAGAGCAGTTGCCAGGAGTTTATGCTACGCATGTTTAACTTCGCTTCTTAAGTAATGAACTAAGTTTCTGTTTAACTTTTCACAACCATCACAAGGTAAGCGCTATGAAAATAAACAACTAACGATTACCCATCCGTCTAATTTTATTTTTGTATATTTAGTATATCATTTGGTAACGCATTAAATGAAAGGAGCAATTAACCGTTCATAATAGAAAAAACTACGAACTTTGTCAAAGACTTACTTAGCGAAACGTTACAAATGCCCACTTAGCTCGGGAGTTTATACATCATAACCGTTTATAAGACGCACTTCCGAGAAGTGGGGGGTCATCCCACTGGGGCGGCGGACACGAGAAATTTTCCCGTCAACTTAGCCGGTGTTAAAGGGCTTAAGTGTGCTTTTTACTCGGGCATTAACATAAATCAACAGAATCATAACGCGAACGAATATTATGCAAATTTTATTGAGAACTGTGTGTAAGGTTTGTAATTTCTTAAACTTTGCTATATTTTGCGGGATAAATTAACTGGAACGTTAAACTAATAAAGGACTTTAGAGGATTAAGTAAATTTGTGGTTTAATCGGTGCTTCTCAGTTGGCTTTTATTGTGATCTTATTTATTCATTATATATTTCTCTGCGAATTCGCATGAACGCGATTATTATACCTTATTTTATTTAAATGAGCTTTTATTTTTAATAAACAGAATTTTTACTTCAATGTACTACATTAAAGTCAATGTAGCTAATTAGTACTGAATTTGTATTTAAAAACAGAAGCTATATTTCATTTTCATAATTTTCTAGTGAAACGTAATAAACTTTAAATAATGTTTTAATATAATATCAAGCGGTTATGTGACATGTAAATGAAATATGAGAATTTCATATTTACCCTTTATTTTACGTTTCATATCCTGCACAGCAACAAAGTTATTTCCTATTTAATTAAGTCATATACATATAAAACGAGTAACGCTACAATAAATTTTCGTTACTAAACTTTCTCTTTTTTTCAATAAACCATTACAACAGACCTAAATTTCCCTGCCGTCGTCGTATCCTTCTAAACCCTCCTTAACCCAGAAAAAAAAGAATCTCTATCTTCCGGCCCATCCCCATCTCCCTATAAATCCTTCACACCTCGCCGCTTGGCTACTTATACACACCGGCGTCGCTTCTTCATTTACGTCTACATTACCGCTCGGTAACTCACGCACGCGCACCCGGCATCCGATTCCGCTTTTTCCCTCGTTTCCAACAATCATCCTTGAAAAGGCGAACCAAGCCTCGGGTATCGCCTTTCGTGCCCGCTTGCACTACCGGAGGTGCGGGAAGAAAAACTCGCCGTGAGAAGAGCAAAGGAGATGCCGAAAACTCGTCTACGAGAGATCAGAGCGTGCGTGTCTTCCATAACAATCATAAAGCGCTCAAGACGTACAGAAAAAGAGTTAATCGATTGAGATGTTTACTCGCTGGGTGCCGTAACCGAGCTTTTTTCGGCGTCTCTTGAGTTTTTTTTTCTCGGTGTTCCAAGAGTATATATACGTGTTTCGAGACGTCATAGGCCGCTTATAATTAGCCGCTATTCATTTTTCTTTTCTCTGCGTCATTCTGCCCGGTGATCGCGACCGCGTGCCACGCGCGAATGAGATTTCCGCGATCCATCGTGCTTCTCACTCATCGCCACTCTAGAATTGAATTCTTGAAGCTCTTCAAATAGTCCGTTAATTGGTTATTCGAGCTCGAAAATCGAGAGTTATTGAAGTTTTACCGGTGCAGTGATTATATACCTATATATCTAACTTTGTAGCATTTGTAGTCCTATTTCATTCAACGCTTTGAGCATACTATTTTCCAATATTTTCTTTCTCATGTTCGTTGGTCAATTAAATACTATATTTGTATCGTTAATTAATGTTTTTCAAATATATATAATACTGCGCAAAATGATTTATTTCCTATAAAGTTCGATTAATCAGGAAAAGTTCGTAAAATAAGGAATGAAAAATCCCAGTACTTGGAAGGACGAATGAAACCTTTGCTCAAGAAATTTGAATTTCATTACTATACCTACTTTTAGCGAAATTCAGAACAGAGAAATGCACTGCTGCTGGCCCTTAAATATTTACGGCTTCAGGTTGATTCAAAACATTGAAATTCCATTCCTTATTTTACGAACGTTATTTTCTTCTACCAAAATTAAGTCCAGCGTAGTAAATTTTGTATTCACCTATTCGAACAATATATTTTACCAAACAACTTTTTTATTACAGAATTAAAATTATTATTATTATTATTAAATTGTTTGTTCTAATTTATACTCCCATTTCCATATTTTCGCAAAATGTGCAAAAATTTTGAGAAGCTGCATACACATGTGTATGCAAATATTTATTTGAATTATTTGTTGACCTAATTAGTTCCCAAAGTAAACAAGTTCTTACCAAAGTATAGTGCTGGTATTCTACAAAAAAGTGCTACACTTCAGAGGAAAAAATTGTGTACCACTCAAAGTGCAAAACTACCACACTCACGGAATAATTATATAAGAGGGCGCGTGAACAAAAAGTGTACGCAACAGTTATTAACTAAATACGTCGCGTGCTCTTTTCATTTCCGCGCCTCCAATTGCAAACGACAAAAAGAGCAACTCACCGTATTGTTTTGCAGAGCGGCGTGCTGAAAAGGCAGTAGATGAGTGGATTCGCTGCCGAGTTGAGAGGCGCCAGGCTTTGAATGAAAGTGGCGACCGCTATGTTCGTCTGCGACTTTGGCACGTAACCGTAAACTTGCAGCAGATCAAACACGATGTACGGACTCCAGCATAGGATAAACACTGCAATAAATTACATCGTAAACAGTGCCTAATGAAGTATGCTCTTTTTTTTGCTATAATAATAGTACTAACCGCGTTTTTAATATTTTCTGATAAAGCGCATTTTCAAATGTGGATTACATCATAATATAATAACTTTAAGAAGCGAATAGCGAAGAAGAGATACTAAATTGTTAATCTTCTTTGAGTTTCGCTTTCGATGCAAAGTTAATAAACCACCGGAGCGTTTATTAATTTTCCATTGCAGTTCGCTTTAAGAACATGTTTATAATACATCAATCTTTTAGAGTGGTGTTATAATAATTTTTTATCAAAAATGTCGTTCTATAAAGGACGTGACAATTAAAAAAAAATCACATTTAGCAAATGAAAAACACAATTACTGAAGAGTACTTTCCTCTAAGTCGTTCACGAAACACATTTTTATTGTTTCTATTTTACTATTCTGACTTTTTGTTCCAATTATACAAACAATTTACTCAATATAATCAAGTGTATATCTGTAAAATAATTATAAATCACCATGAAGTAATTTACTTATTTTATACTGACGGTCCGAGAAAAGCAATTTCTCCGTGCAACTGCTAACTGCATGAAAAAGCACTGCAACCACGAACAGAATAACAATTTAAGCTGCATAAGTGTTTCCCCGCTGTATACCGGATTTCAAAGCGCGCTAGAGCTTGGAGCGGAACGCAAACAGCAATAGGATATATCTAACCAAGTGAATCTTATACCTCCTGTCCCTTTTTCTTCTTTCTCGCCTCTCTCTCTCTCTCTCTCTCTCTCGACGAGTTCCATTTCCAGAGGTATACGAGAGAAAGGGCGAGGGAGAAGAAGAAGCAAAAGAAGAAAGTGGACCGCTGCCACTTGCCACGGATCGTGACTTCGTTTATCTGTTTATCCTATTTCGCTGTGTCTGTGTATACGCGTGCAACGAGAAGCTGTTGAACGAATAAAAAAAAAAAGAAAAATATAAGGAAACGAAGCGTGCGCAGGCCTTTGTTGCGACTGACTTACTTAAAGCGTAAAAGCAAAGTAGCAGTGGCGCGCAATGTATTTTCGATAAAGACGCGAGGCGCCGAAGAAGCGCGCGGCAGTTGATGCTCTGTCTTTACTCCTGTGCAAGAAAGATAAGGTTGCTCGAAATATCGTAAATATAATTTTCGAGCTCTATTTTTCCGAGATTGCCGTTGTATGTGGCTGTTGTGAGTGCGGAAGAATGAATGTGTGTGTATTCTCTCTCGTATATAACGGTGTGGAGTTATTGTATGCACAAGTGGAACAACGACTCTTAACAGATAATTCATGCGATGAAGAGGACGTGGGCTTCACTTGTAACATTTGTATGCACATTCATTTATGGTTAAATATTGCTTGTTATATAATAGTGTTTGTTATGACTCTTTTAAGAAAGATACCATATACCAATGTTTTCTTATAATATTTTATTGGAATAATAATTTTGAATTTTAAATATTTTTATATGTTAAATCAAGATATTTTAATTTATTAATTTTATATAGGATTGTATCTGTGTACAGGTAGTGTAACTGTATAAATTGACTACTTTACAAGTAAGAAAACATTACTTTAGAAAGTTATTATTGTAATATCACATAATTTAAATAGTTTAAATTTTTAAATATTTAATTTAAATATTAATTTTTAAAATTTAAATTGTTTAAAAATACTACAGCGCGAAATTTATCTCAGTCAGGCTTTACAAAGACAGAATTTAAGTTGAACGCTTAATTTTATGACTACTTTACCAAAAGTTATAATATACTATCAAAGACAGAAGATAATTATCAAGAGGGACGTATTTCATAAAGGAGCGACTTACTGCGGAGGAAAGCCAACTACATTTCAAATAATTATCTAAGATTTATACTGTTATTATTAGGTACGACTCTCGACTATAAATTTTAAGATCACTTAATTATCAGTCTATACTAAAAATAAATTTAGAAGTATATACAATACAAACTTCATAAATTTATTTTCATGTTTTTAAAAACACAGTAAGCGTTTTCGTTAAGAATTACATCAATGAAAATGTACAATTTTCAACAATTGCGTAACAAACCATTAAAGGCCTTTTCCGTTCCCTCTCAAAATCAGCACCGTAAGCGTTTCATTGCGAAGCCTTTAACAACACTGCGCCTCTAACAATGTGTATATTCTCTCTCTCTCTCTCTTTCTCTCTATCTCTCATTAGCTCGCTTGCTCGACAGTCCGCAAAATCGCAGTTTCCGCGATTTTTCACACACGCGAGCACGCACATAAGCGTGAGGGGGATAATCGCGGAAATCGCAAACCATGCCGAGTTACGAGGGCTGACTTTTTATCTCGTTAAACAGTACTGCTTTACGACTCTCTTACACTTTCTCTCTCTCTCTCTCTCTTTCTTTCTCTCTCTCTCGGACGTAACGCACAGCGTGGAATTCAATGGGCTGGAGTTTTTTTAATGAGTGCGTATAGCAAGTTGTACGCAGATTTATTGGTGTGGAGCTTATTAGAGAATACCGCGTGAGCTTGCAATGCACCGAAATTTGGCGGATTTCGCGAATTCTTTCATTTTTTTGCGCTCTTCCTGGTTGTGTCTCTCGTTTGAGCGTGTACGAGTGCGTATTTATAGAGCTTACGAGGGGGAGATTTATGTTGGCGACGGGTGAAGTAGGCTGTAGTCGATACTGGTGTGTGCGTATGCCATGCGAGAATGTATGGGCGAGTGATGCTGAATTAAGGGTTCGGAGGTATTGAAATCGAGTGAGGAAGTGTGCCTTGGAAACAAGATACTTTTTCGCTTTTTTTTTGTACGCGAGGATGGGAGCGTTTGTTGTGAAATCGGGTAAGCGTTTCGCGAAACTCGATATTCCGATCAAAGTGTGTAGTTGGTCATTTTCGTGATTACTTTGCTTCCTCTTTGGAAAATGATTTGTGATGGTAAGAAGAAATTATGTTGAGAATTAAAATATGTTGAAAAGTATTTGTTTCATCTCTAATTTTTAGATAATGTATGGTGGTGATGTGCACATTTTTCACAGATCACATTTTGTTTTATTTGCATACATTATTCAGAAAAAATATTCGTACACCAAGTGATGATAAAATAAATGTAGCAATTAGCTCAAAGTTTCTCACCGTACGTAAGATACATTATATCTGCTCCAAAGTTTTGTATTACCAAAAATAAAGGCATGGATTTTGAAAGAGAGTATAGAAAAAATTTTATGGATCATTTGCTGAATCAAATAGGCTGTAGGTAAATAAATTTATAAAACAATTTTTAAAATAGTTTTCTATCAAGATCGTCACAGCGATCCCCAAAATTGGAGAAAAAAAAATATTTTCCTTTATATAATTTTAGCGTTCGAGATAATCTATTTCGTTCTCGAGCGATCTTGAATCTCGACCTCGAAATCGAATCCTTTATATAATTTTAGCGTTCGAGATAATCTATTTCGTTCTCGAATGATCTCGAATCTCGATCTCGAAATCGAATATCGAACAAAATGAAAGACGAATATAGGCGCGCGTAGCGCGTTGATTAACCCTAGTATTCTAAATTAGTATAAAATATCGACCGAAATAGTAAAGATATAATATATTATACGCTTTAAACAAAGTATCTACTTATATTTGAATGAACGATTCTTTTACATTTAAAATTATGACGTAAGGTTTGGAAGTACGTACTCTTTAAAAAAGACTTCAACGTTTTTGTATGGCATGAATTATACTCCGCTGTCTAACCAAACTTTATGATTTTTTCCCCTTTTTTTACATTCTACGCACTACCTCGAAAGTACACGAATAAAATATTCCTAGAAAAATTGTTAGAAAATTCGCGAAAAAAATTACCGTACAGATTGTAATAATAGTCTATGGGCATGGAGAGAAATGTTCCCAATATATTTTTATCGCATGGCTAGGAGTATCAGATGTTAGGAAAAGTTATATTTAAAACATTTTAAGAAAACATTATTCGCAATATTATTATAGAAGTGTTAGTAACTAATTAATTTTCATTAATTCGAATTTCCCTACTAAAAGTTTTAAAAGCTATCATAACAATGGTTCTATGAATTTAACGTATACGCAAAAATCGGGCGTATGATTAAAAATAATTATATTATTTTTTCGGTAGCTACTGTAGATTAGTCGCGGTGACTTTTTCCTAGTACAACACTCGAGCGCGATTTACTTCGTAAGCTTTGCGAAAGCTCCCAATGTCACAGCACGGTCGACGAGCCGCACGTGCGGACTTACGAAGAGGAAAACGAGTACAAAAACACAAGTAGTAACTTCACCTGCTCCCTCCTTCGAGGTTCTATCTAAATATTTTATTAATTACAAAATTTCACAGTGCAATGGAAATTTTTATATAACAGTCTGTTGATCCTCTAGTAACATGAATTTTGCGGTAATTATTCCAGTAAAATGAAATCTGTGTATTCCGCGATAATACCATTTCTTTCGCATATTCAATAAAAAATACTCACATAATTAAATCAACATGAATCAATATCATTACCGTTCAAAGCTTTGCCTCCCTATAGAATTCGCCGTATACACACTCATTTGCACGAAATCAATGTCCATCCGCGTGTATATACGTTTTACACAGGCAGGGATAATTTCGTAGCCCGATGTCACCGTCAAAAGCTCAGAATTACAGCCTCTCTTGCGCATGGATGATCACGGCTAAAGGATAATTTCATCATATTCGACCGCGAGCGCTCATCAGTGCCAGAGCATTGGGAGAGGATGCGCGCGGAGCCTCGTTACGGACGCCGATTCGAATGAGCTCTCGGGCTAATTGTCGCGCGTACGTGTGAGATTCTCCGCCGTCATGGGTTTCGACTTTGGCACAGGAGAGCTTGCGCGTATATATATAGGCATACGTATACAGCTACACATACACACATATACATACATTCAGTTGACGTCTGTTTTCATAATTAGCTGATTGAGGCCAAGCTCGGCAGATCAAGGATCGGATGTGCCGAGTGTGAGCATATGGCAGTAGTAGTGCGCATATAATTGAAGGCGACGACGCGCGGAGGGGAACGACGTCGAGCTGTTGGACGCTTTACGAGACTTTTAATTTACTTGGGGAATTTTACGGTTACGCGTTGAAGGGGTAGGAGGACGAAAGTGCGCAGTAGAATGGCCTGAAGATGATTTAGCGCACTTGGCGAGAACGACTTTTAAGCGTTCTTTCAAATGTCTTTTTTCCGTTTCAAGCGTTATGAAGTTTTAGACGGAATTATTGGCTTTTTTACGTTAGAGGCGGTTAAGAGAGTCAATGATATATTTATTATATAGTATCGACGGTACGTTGGGTCGAAGTATAATATAGTCGAATAGAAAAGTAACAATGTGTTGTGATGAATTTTTTTCAGTGACAATCAGAAAAGTATATTTTTATTTGACGCTAAAATATTAATTTTCTTATAATATCTAACAACAAAAGAAATTTTACATTATTCTACTTCTTGATTTATAGACAGAATATGTAGATCTATGATTCATCTCCAGTGGATACTCTAACATTACCATTATCCTAAAGTGCCGCAGTTATTATCAAATAAAAATATTCCATATAATCATCATCAGCTGCAACCTTTTCGTGGCCAGGCGCGTAAACGACGCGGATAAAGTAAGAGGGGCGAATTTCCTCCTTCTCTCCAGTAATCTCACAGCGATATCCGGAATCATTTTCGAGTCCATTAATTTCGATTGTGTGCGTGTATCCATCCACTGAGCCAAGGCGCGAAACATTTCGACGCGTATAAACTTTCGGAAATCCACAAAACGCTGTCCACACCGCTACGATCTTTCGGTTTCCTCCTCTACTGTGTATGTGTGTGTGCGTGTGTGTGTGTGTGTGTGTGTGTGTGTATATATATACACACCCGAAATGCTGAAATATCGCGCTGCGGTGGACGGGAATAACCAGCGCGAGTTGACAAACGCGCTTCGCCTTTTTTTTCTCTTTCCCCTGTCGGGTTTTCTCCTCGGGGCTGTGATGTCGTCAGCTAAAAAATCCGACGGAACACTCACCCCCCCTAAGGCATAGTATAGCTATAGAACACAATAGTCGATGATTGTCCAGGGTCAAAGGAGGGGAAGAGAAAGAGAGAGAGTCTAAGAGTTTTCCCGGGATTTCGCTTCCTCATTTCGCGGCCGCGACCCCCCGGTTCACGTGCGCGTACTTTTTCCTATGTACCCTCTGTTTACTCTTTCTCATTTCCTCGCGCAATTGCTGACTTCTGTCGGCCGGCAGGGCTTTGCGTTGTTGCAGTAAGTACTATGTGGTTTTCATTTGCGACGTCGACTGTGGCAGCTGAGAGAGGAATTTGGTCTCGCGCTGTGTCAATGAACTTTTTTTGGTGTTTATCGTGTTTTTGTCTATCAGATGTCTAATACAGATTTCATCACATTGATTCTGAATTAATTATATAAGGCCAATTACTCGCTTTTAATTTAATCATAGAACTTAACTTTTTTAACCTCGTTTGAATAAAAATTAGAAATGGCTTTCTTATAAATATAAGATTTTATTAAAAAACTCGAGACAAACATTATTTTACAAAAGATAATACCATAATTCAATTGCACGTGTTAGTCATTTATCTTGTGTTATACACGTACATTCTTCTTTTTCCGTGTATACTTTGGTGACGAAAATTTATGTTGTACAAAGTGCACACGTTATTTTTGTACAGAAAGATGAATATACAGCAGTTATATAAATATTTAATTGAATCATCTTAATAATTAAATCAATATATAAATATAGCAATAGTATTACCGTTGATGTAGTGAAATATTTTGTGATTTATAAATCGTATATTTTAAGAATTAGCCAAAAATATTACAATTAAATTTAACAATACCTCTTGTAATGATACTATATATGTATTGTGTTTTACGAAAAAAATCCGATATAAATGAAGAAAAGAAATATGATAAATAAACTCTTTCAATAATCTTTTTGGTTTAGAGGTCAAAGTAAGTCGATGTGAAGTGCAGACATTTCTGTTATCTGTAATAATCAATAAAAACAGATAAATACAGTAATACATATGATCCTAATATATTTATACTTCTCAAAAATATATTTAATCCTCATTGTCCTCTTTACATGAAATATCAAACCTAATTTCACGCAGAAAAATTTATCTCGAACCTTTTAAACTATATACATCCACCTCCCTCCGCGAGAAAAACTGACGTAATTATATTCATCCACTCGACTGCAGAACCAACACTATGACATTTTAATAAACACACAGATCCGGCATTTAATACATATACACACACCTTCATTAAGCAACGCGGATTCGTGTAGCGTATTTACCAACCCAACCCAACCCTTCCGCCTACCAAGTCACCTCTTAGACAGCATCTCCCCTCGCGCATCATTCACTCTGGCACATACCACTTCCGACTGCCGTTAGGCACTCTCTTATACCCTCTCTCTCTCTCTCTCTCTCTCTGCCTGCTTGGCGAACGCTAACGCACATAGTGCGCAGAGTCGAGGCTTGTGCTAACATGCGAATTGCGGCGGAGGTGCCCCAGGCGCGAAAACTTGAAGCAGTGGCCATATACACCGGTGAATTACGGCAAACGGTAGCAGAACGTTAGTCATCGACGCACGGTTAAAATTCTTTGTTTACCGACTCGACGATATACTTGGTACACCAGGGCAGGTAAAGTCTAAGATTTTGCGAAATGCAAGGGCGAGAGTAAATAGAAGTTGCTTGCTGACTCATATA
>JAWWEQ010016059.1:0-34808 GCA_035583055.1 Torymus tubicola
ATATTTAAAAAAAAATATACCGATTGGCATTTAAGTGAGAAAATGCTTATACATTGTCAGCGCTTAAAGTGTTAAATTAGAATAAAATAAACTCACCATTAAAGCTTCTTTTGTTGGTTCTGGGCTTCTGTCTGGTATAACAAGACCTTTTGGATCATCATATGGATCTTCTAGAATAACTGTGTGGGATATTCTGATATCTTGGTATGGTCTGTGATCTGCATCACAAATAGTCTCGTTGAACTTTAAGACTACTTCAAGACCTTCTGTGATTTCTCCAAAAACACAATGTTCATTGAGTGATTGTAAATCAGATCCAAGAGTAATGAAAAATTGAGAACCCAACATATTGTTGCCACAATTCACCATTGAAATAAGCCCTACTCTGTCATGTTTAATTTTTGGCATTTTTTCAGCTTCGTAATAACGGGCTTCTTTTCCTAAAATAATACCATAAATACTTTCTCCACCATTTGTAGTAGCAGTTGGATCTCCAGTTTGAGCTATAAAATTGCTCTGAACTGTGAAGAATAAATTCCAGTTGTAGTACTTGATTTTGCACAATTTTAGGAAGTTGCGACATGCTGTAATAAATTAAAAATATATATCTGTTAAGTACATACAAATTAGTAATGATTACTTAATTTTATTTAAAAACTAAAAAAATAATATTATCTATGATCTGACAATAATAATTTGTTTATTCAAATAATTTATTCAAAATTATCATAAAAAAACATTCTTCCTTATATTTACAAAAGAAAGCTGCAAGAGTAAACAATGTGTAATTTTAGAATGTTTATGAAAGAAATTAAAAGTAATATTATGAAAACAAAATGTTGATCAATAAAGTGTATAATTTTTGTCTTTAATTTTAACAATACTAAAAAACAGGTATTACTTTTAAGGTAAAAAAGATAAAATAAATATTAGTGAGGTTAGAATTAATTTTTGTCAACTAACTTTGCGGCCTGCTGTCTGTGTAAAGATCCACTGTAAAATCACCAATGGTAGTTTCTATGACCACAGCCATTTTTGCAGTAAATATATTTTCAAAAATTAACTGTTAATTGCGATGTTTTTATTTATTTCTTTATAAATTTATGTTCTTCTGATAAGTGATAAAGGACATGGCTTCAAAGAGGAGCTACTGTTATACCGGCACATACTCGCGTTAGCAGTTAGCAGAATGAACGATAAGTACGGCAATATGGCTGTGTGAAAGAATCAAGCGCAGCAGCGCCAAACGCAATTCGAAATTCTTATAAGGTGATAAGAATCGGTACTAACTAAACAAGTAATGGTACGAAGAATATAATTTAATACATTGCAAAAATAAAAGCATAAATCAAGCAATATTTTTATTACATTTCATAAAATTTACTATGCTATATAATTATTCGATAAATTATTTACTATGCTATATAATTTATCGAAAATAAACCAATCATTGTATGTACTGTGCGTATACAATGGAATCGATTTTTTCGAATTGGATTTATTTCGATTAAGAACATATTTTTGTTTTATCGTTTGGTACTTATAACGCTAAAAAATTACTAATATTTTAAACAATCTTATTTAAAGTTTTGTAATTTATAAAAATACTTAACAAAATCTTTTTTTTAAAACGACTTCGTTAACTAAAGGATAAAATGAAAATATTTGAAAAAATATATCAGCTTGAATGTCATGCAGTGTTAAAATTAGTTTTATTATTATAAAAATAATTGTATCAAAACACAGATTTTTGTTATTGATTGTGATTTAATCAATTTCTTTTATTATATTAAGTATTGCATTGATTTATAAAACGTTCGCAACAATGAAATTAAATTACAGTGTATAATATAAGAATCTTGAAATGTTTACTTCCATAATTTCTTGATCGACATGTTCTTTTCTGAATCTTTCTGCATAACTTTGGCAACAGCCATTTCAAAGTCTTCTTGTGTGACATGAACTCTACGTTCTCTCAGAGCATACATACCAGCTTCAGTGCATACGCCCTAAAAATACATTTTTTATTATAATTAAACTGATATATTCAATATTTTCAAGATATATTTATGTAAATAATTTTAGATTACCTTTACTTCAGCTCCGGAAGCACCAGGCATCAGTTCTGCTATTTTCCTTAAATTAATACCACGTGTCAAATTCATTTTTCTTGAATGAATTTTCAAAATATCAAGACGAGCTTCTTCATTTGGTGGTGGAAACTCAATCTTACGATCAATACGACCTGGACGTAGAAGTGCTGGGTCCAAGATATCAATTCGATTTGTTGCCATAATAACTTTAATGTTCTTTGTAGCTTCAAATCCATCCAATTGATTCAGAAGTTCCAACATAGTACGTTGTACCTAAAAAATGAAAATTTTGTTTAGATAATTTTATCAAAAAGATTTAGTAATTATCTAAAATTTTAATGCTAATAGTAACTATTGTAAAAAAATAAGTACCTCACTGTCTCCACCAGAGCCAGATTCAATACGAGAACTACCAATAGAATCAATTTCATCCATGAAAATGATAGATGGTGCGTGTTCTCTGGCCATGACGAAAAGTTCTCTCACCATACGTGAACCTTCTCCAATGAATTTTTGTACAAGTTCAGAACCAGAAACTCTAATAAATGTACATTCAGTGTGATGAGCTACAGCCCTAGCTAATAAGGTTTTTCCAGTTCCTGGTGGACCATATAAAAGTACTCCTTTTGGTTGAGCAATACCAAGAGCATCGAACAATTCTGGATGTTTGACTGGTAATTCAATGACTTCTTTGATTTCTTTAATCTGTTTATCAAGACCACCAACCATTTCATAGGTAGAATCTGGAACTTTTTCCACCATCATGAGGGATACAAGAGGATCGACTTTGTTTGGAAGAATTTTGTGCAGTGTGTAGCTCTCGTTTCTTAAAGCAACTCGAGAATTAGGTGTCACATCATTAATATCAATGTTCTTGTCTAAATCTACAACAAACTTTCCTTCTGGATGAACCTTAACTAGTACTTTCTTTTTGTCCATTGGTTTGACAACTTCTCCAACATAAGAACCTTGTTCTTGAAGGAGCTGAAGTTCTTCCCGAAGCATACGTACTGAAAATAATATCGAAGTTAAAACTATTACTTTCCATACAGAAACAAATAATAAAAAACATCATGAATAAATTATTTATTAAAAAATAATAAAAATAAATAAAATTAAATAATAACATACCTTTAGCATTAAGCTCATTACGTTGTGCTTGTAAACGACGGAGATTTTGACTTTTTTCAGCTACAATTAACTGCAGTTCTTCAATTTTCTGGATGTAATAAGGCTTAAAGCCTTCACCTTTCATAGTCTTCTCATCGATTTCCATCTAAAATTCAAATACAAATGTTAGTTACAAACAAAAGTACAGTGGTGATAAGCAGATATAGGTTAGAATACTACTGTAATTCATTACTGACCTTGTTTGTCAACGTCATCTTGAGTCTTTTGGCCCGCAAGGGACTTTAACAGTCTGCTCGTTTACAATACTCTCATAAAATAACGATTGTTTATTAAAAATTTGTGATAAAACGTGAAAGAAGTGTAGCAGTTTCCGAACTTATTCCGGAAAATGCTTGTCACTGCGGCCACGACAGTACGCTTATACTAGGGAATTCATACTGTCTCTAGATGGAATGAGTATGCAGATTCTAGGAATTTATAAGTCACTAAGTTTAAGCCATAGTTGGGCGCGAATTTCAAATTAATGTTATTGATTTTACTTAATTCATTTAATTAGAAATTTGCATACTTAAAAATTTTAAATATAACATAATACGTATATATTTGTATCAAAATATATCTTATTAAAAATTTAATCAAAAATGAAATTTAAAATTTAAAAATGAACGTTCGAATAGTTGAAAAAATGTTGTATGAAATGTCGTTTGAATATATTATTTACGATAAATTTTATTAAAAAATAACCAGTTTACAATTTTTTTTTTATGTTAAATCGTGATTGATTATCATTATTTAGTAAAGTTATTTTATCCAAGTAGCTTTTCTTATTCAATCAGCACGTGTCGATAATGCTGTGGCAGTAGGTTCAAAAGATTTCGTTAATCTTTATCTGATATTAGTTAAGAAGATAAGTAATGGATATTCTTTAAAGATATACACAATCGTAATTCTAAAGTATAAGTATATCACAAACGAAAAATTAAATATAATCATTGTGTACCGTTTTAAATAAACAAAAGAATTATTTCTTCGAAGCTGATCAGACAAAAAAAAAGAAAAGAAAAAGAAGTCTATCATAAATACTCTCACAGATTGGCTCACACAAATTTTTAACTGCCAGTTTCTTTTAATTAAATAAACATTATTCCACGTTTTTAAGTCTTTAAATTTTATATCATAAAATTGGTCGAAAATGCTTCAAACTACGTATAATCAGATATCGAATACGATTGGAAGTAGGTGATAGTACTATAGTGCAATTTCATTCGTTAAATTTTATCATTCTAAATCCGCAAACTTATAGTAATAACTTTTATCAATCTATATGGAAACAATTCTTGTAATTTGAAATTGAAAGGTCCTTGGAAGACATCAACATCAATACAGTCATTACAATCAATTTTTCAATAACTCAATCTAAATTCAACCAAACATCAACAATCATTTCCACTCACACTCCTAGAAAATTGTAATCATCGACATAGCTCCTATAGATACACGAAACATTTGAAACCAACCGTTCAACCATATCATCAACATCAACTCATATCAATATCAATCTGTCATCACCATTCAATTCTTCTTCCAAAACATTCTCATTCATGCACCCACAATACGCATTTTTATAATTGCACCTCTTCCTCAAAAATGACAACAATTCTCTTTCACAGCGCCGGCCACAAGCATATACAACTGGACCGAATGTGTCACATACTGTCCACTCGCTATATATATATATACATATAGATAAACCCAGAGAGAGGGGGGAGAGATCTGGCACGCATCGCGGCGTGGGGGATCGACGTCCATACAGGAGAGCAGCCAGCAGCAACTCTCGCGTGCGCGCGCGCGCGCGCATCAGTTTCGCACGCGCGTCTCTATCGCCCGTGCACCATACATATACACATACGAGCTGTAGGTAGCTGCAGCGCTCATATATATATATATATACACATGCTGTGTGACTGACCTACTTCGCGTAACAGGTGTCTACTGTGTATGTGTATACATATAAGTATAAGTTTTTTTTTCGTTACTTTGAGTGAAAGAAAGATATATAGAGGATCAGCGCAAGATGATGACCGAAAGCGTAACGGTGACGGTGCACAAGGGCCCGGAATCAGCAAGACCTCAAACGACGACGACTACGACGACAACGTCAACAGGACCGACTGTCAGTCTTAGCTTGCAACCGATTTACTTCCGTACGATACCGGGATTGATCAAGATCGCTCAGCTGGTGAGTGTCTTTGATGATGTTATATACATATATATATATGGTATAAGTGGGTATAGGATTATAGAGGATATGTAGAGGGAGGGGAGATTATTAAGTGATACGCGCGCGCACTATGCGATGCGATGCGATGCGATCATCGCCTAAATATGGTTACGCGCGCTCGTTCCGCAAGTAGCAGCAGCAATGTGATATATATATATATACGCGTACACATGCGTGTTTATGTAGCATTATTTTGTACCTTCAATATTATATAGCGTATAATGTATGGGAATGTTATACGCACGGATGATGTTTTTATTATTGGTTTTCTTTTAGCGATAGTCGAAAAGTTAAAACAGAGGCGCTGCTATTTTAGCGCTTTTTACAGCCGCGTAGCGTTAGAAATTCATGAGTCATTTGGCATTTATTATAAGATTCCACGCGTTGTTGCGCAAGTTGACATTGGTTTGGAAGAGATGTATAACCGAAATTTTTCGAATAATCGGGGGAAAAAGAGGGATGGTGTGGTATTAGAATATGTCAGAGATAAATGAAACTATATTATAATAGGATTGAAATTGTCTTGAGAAGAGCACGAGACAACGCGTAGAAATATCGGGTTACGTTGAGAATAATGAAACACTGGGAGAAACTTTATATACCTGTATATGTGTGCGTGTGCGAATACACCGAAACGTGATTTGTCGCGTGTGTGTATATCATGATATATCGGTAGAAAAATGATTAATGAATGATAAGCGTTGAAATGTACGTGAGATAATAAAGTCTACGTATATTAGTTTCATTGATGCGAACTAATGCGAAACGTTTTAGCACAATAGGTTGTGGTTAAAAAAAAAAAAAAATAAAAGTATGTATTTATGTGTACTACACTGGTCACCATAAAGTTACCACACAGCGCTGCGACGGCCATTCGTTCTCGTTTTCTATACCCTTACGGTTATATTTAAACCGAGAGAGCCGAGTAGTAATATCATTAAGTTGGCCCGTTTTTAACGCGTCCGGCGCGAGATTACAGAGCCCCTTGACAAGTTCATGGCCTTAATTATGTGAACGAATATCGTGCGAGCATTTTGAGCTCGACGTGGAATTGATGACGCGCGGTGTATTATACGTGCATCATCGCAAAATTACAGTTCTCTCGGTAAAAGCAGCCGAGGAGATTACACGTGTAATTTTTTTCCTATCTTGTGCATCAGAATCGCGCGTTTAAAAACTCGAAATTCATGAGTGGTATATGTACGACATTTTTGTTGAAAATAATTTTTTTTACTTTAGTTTTGGAGTACACGAAAGTTTGTTATTGTTGTTGTTGTGTATCCAATATATATAAGTGACAAAACTGAATTTAATGTCATATTTATAGCGTTAATCGGCACGGTTTATCGAGCTGATTGGAAAAAGCAATTAATATACTATTTAGAGTCTATGACGGTTTAATTGCTCTTCATTATTATAACTTTACATGCTCGTATAAGGAAAATTGAAAGAAAATACTTTTTATGCTAAATGTGCATCATCATCGATAATAAGCTCCAGCGTTTATATAGCTTTATACCGGCATCATGTATTTAAATTTTATCATTAGAATTTTAATTCGCATCGATTAAAATTCAACTTTTGAATGAACGTACATCAAATGTTCTCTCAAAAGAGAGAAAAATAGCGTGCGGTAATGTTCAGTAGATCACTCCGGAATTGGCAAGACCGACTACACGCGGTTCGTGCTGCCAGAAATTTAACACGTGTTGCTTCAAGTTTACTCGTAATGCCCATTAATTATATGAAAAAAACTAAACAATTTTAAATTGTCCCTCATCAAACTATGAGTCAAAGATATTTCATTGTTAATATTTTTAATGTGGTATGAATGACTATGGTTATTATGTTATAGATGATCACGCATTTCAGGCCTTGATCTTTGATCGTATAGGTGAAATTTAAAAAGCTGAGAAAAATAATTATTCTTGGGAGACCTCGTATAAAGCGATGGATTAATTTACTTAAATAATTATAATAATATGAATTTGCTTGAAAAAATGATTTTTTCTACATGTAATTGATATAGATACATACCACAAACGTTAACAAAATTATTAATAAAACCATCAAGTGTAAAAGAGATAACAATTACAATTTCGTCAGTCACGATCGAATTATAGCATAAATCATCTACAAATACCACCTAAAAAAAGAAAAAACAAACAAACATTCCGAAAAATCACTTTACACCTATATACACATCTGACACCCCACGCTATTCAACACATCGTATCCACACCCACCGCGCGTCATATCATAATTACATAACAACAATTACGCGCCGTATATCTCCACCTCTTCTTCTCCAACACCGCTCGCTTCGCGCCTCCAGGTAGAAAAGGCTAGGTACCATAGATACATATATACATACCAGTGGGGTGGGGGACCTACACATACATACACCCGCTTCAGCACAAGTGTAAGTGTTGTACATGTACATATACACAACCGCGTATAGCCTCAAGGAGTATAGTATAAGATAGTATATGTGTGGGTATAACGAACCCGCGCTCACTCTCTTGCTATAACATAGAAAGAGGTATACAGACACTCACACATACAATACGCCGAGAAAGAGAGAGAGAGAGAGAGAGAGAGAGGCGGAGGGGGATCGCGGTTGCCACTCGTTCGCGCTCGTTCGCGTTCTTGCTTTAGTCTTGCGCGGTGTGGCCAGTGTGCGGGCCGATCATCATTTCTCGCTCGTTTGTGCGTGTTCAACAGGTGTGCTTAAAAGAGTTCGGTTATACATACTTGTATTGTAAATCAAATTTTTGGGGTACATATATAGATATATAATCGTATATAGTAGTGTGTGCAAAAAGAGGGCATGATGACGGAGAGCGTGACGGTGACTGTACAGGATGGCTCGAGACCAGGAGCAGCAGCCCCAAAACCCGAAGGTGCACAGACTAATGTCTTGGGTGGGATTAAGCTGAACGTGCTTTATTATAGGAGCATACCAGGAATTATCAAGATTGCCCAGCTGGTAAGCCTTGTTGTTTGGTTATCGCGTAATTGAGAAGTTATTTTTATTAAACGGGTCGAGAGTGTTATCAGAGGTGTTATATATACGTATTGTACGAATTAAGAGTTGTAATGTTTTGTTATCCGAATCGCTGGGTTGTTTACCTCGAGATAATGCATCATGTATTTATTCTCTCGTGGTACAATTGAAATTCTCCAGCTGGCTTATCACAGAGGTGGTTCCTTTGGAAATTTTCAAATGTAGTAGAGTGCGCAACTTACATTTTCTCTGCGGCTGCACAAAGTTGTTGCTTCGTGACACGCCTTATATACTGTCTTAGATCTATATACGACACGCCGGATGTATCAAGTGCGATCGAAGGTGCGTATACACGTACGAGTAAACGGGAAATTCTCGATCTTATACGGGGAACGATACCTCGCGGTTCCAGAAAAGTTTCTTTTTCTGAGCTTTAACTTTAAACAGACATATACGTGACTTACTTCATTAACCAATGATTATGCTTTTTTTTTATCTGTTTACTGAATCGTTTATATACGCAAATTTCAGTTTGACTTTGGTCGTTATCGATTGTGAATTCAAACTATTTTCAAACTTTCATCCCAACGAATCTTTATAGTGTATATCGTCGTCGGTGGGCGCTACGGGATTATGTATATACCGGAAGCGCGCCGCAACCAAGTTCATGGTTCGTTGAGCGATTGGTGGCTGGAGCGCAAGCTTGTCTTATATATATATATATTGAACGTTATGTCGAGAGAGAGAAGAAGAAATGCATTTGCAAAACAAATTTGCCTGCCGAGTGATTTAGGGTTCGTCTCGAGTTGATTGCTTTTTGCTAGCTGTACAATGGATAACCACGAAGGTCTTGGTTATTTATTCTTAGGGAGTTTGCACGAGATGACGATGTATATATAAGTTATTACTTATAAAAGGATATTTTCAAAGTATCTCGTCATTAGGAGGCAATGAAGAAGGAAAAAATCTCAATTTCAAATTTAACGACGACTCTTTTAGAAGATATTACCTGCCTCGTTGTTGCGGTTATAAAAAGCAAATACGCCAGCTTCTTTTGACGTTAATTTTCCTTATATTTTCAACCTTGTGCGCATTGTTCTTCGGCCGCGATAAACGTTTCAAAGAAAAATCGATATCTCGGAAATTTATGAACGTGCCGCGAATTTCATTCATAAATTACAAAAAGAAAAACGAAGGAACGTATACTCTGCACTATCTTACCTTGCACTTTTCTCTTCACAAGACTGTTTGTACATATGTATACATGGTATAATTTTTTATTCGCTTTTACATTATTATGCATGAAAAGCAACGTCGATTGATAAAAAAAATGAGCTTGACATTCTACACATCGAGTATACAATATAATTTTTCCGGCCGAGGTCGTCGTCGTCGCCTTAAAGTTCAGGGCTTCAATCAACCAAATAGGGACTTAGCTATAATATACACACGACTATGTCTTTACAGTTGCTGTATACCGTGGTTTTATATGAAATTACAGTTCTATACATGGGACCGCAAGGCATATCTTTGGTATTGCTCCTCATTAGCATCCGTCCTGTATGTTTACTGTTATAATATACATACTCGTGTGCTGCGCGTGATACGTGCGACGACGACGACGACGGCGATCGGGTCATAATTAATGCTAATACTATAAAAGTTCATCCAGCTGTGAATGACGACGACCAGGCATGGATAATTCGATTGGTTTGGACTGTTACGACGGCTCTTTCCTGTATACGTATATAAGATTCTACGGAATGATATAAAAGTATATGAGGATAAAAAAAAAGTTGAATTTCTGGTTATCTGTATATATGTATACATATACATATCGGGGAATCACGTATATGCATATATATATCTATTTTAAAATGTGTAGAAAAGAAATTAATTGCATTCCATCAACGGAGCTCGATTCGTTTAATTGTTCCATACCGTTACCAACTCCTTGTATTCAGTGTTCTAATAACTTTAAAACATTTCTCCTTTCGTATACCTATATGTACTCATTACAGTTCCAAGTGACAAACTTGGCATACATATATAATATACGCGAACGCCACATACACACATCGCGAATAGCGAGACATTAATCAATACATGTATAGAGACCTCCAAACCAAACGATTTTCACACTGCGGCACTTCCTACTAAATACCTTCGACCTCACACATATATATACACATATACAACTCGCTATAATATATCATTATATATACTTCCCAGTGACAATTAAACCCTACAATTGCTCGATGAGAGAAAATTCTATTGGCTCGTATGAGCGCAACTTCCGTTGGGATTATTTAGTCACTGAAAAACAACGCCAGAGCGTCTTAATAGCTCATTAAAGTCCTTAAGAGCTTCCTGGTCGCGTTTCTTCCCGACCGCGCACTTGAGGCTCCATCAGTTGTTGAGGCTAATTATAGAAATGATTCGTGCAATGAAAGACTTTCGCCTTGTGTGTTGCGTCTTTCTGTTATTATATGCGGTCATTGTAATATAGATTTTTTCTTTTTAGGAACGATTATATATCGCGTGCGTTATATATTTATTAATATTTGCGCGAAAGTGTGTTAATTATTTACGGATGAGGAAACTTTGTGCGCTAGGCTCGGTTCCCGCGTATGCAGCCTTGAGAGTAACGATTGATTCGACAGGAAGTACCTTATTTTTAGTTCGAATATATAGAAATATGGTAAAAATAATAAATTTTAACATTATTTACACACTCAACCTTCCATCTTTTTATTGTTTTAGTTCACAGGTTCGTTCACGAGATATTTATTTATTCGACCCAAACCCTCGTTCCTATAACACACACATATACGCAATACGTTCAACGAGTACATTATAAATAAATCAAAACCTCTGTTTCCTATCCTCTATTCCCACCTTCAACTTTTTGTGTGTAATTATTTTTCTTTTTTTTTGGTCATATCTCGTCGCACGGTGGACTGACGCAACGCGAGAAAGATTCGTCATCTGTATTGTGGTATACCCGCGTGAGCTTCCACTTCACGCCTATTACGTCCATCTTGGAGGTCGCGTGGGTGCCGCCGTTGCTGCTAATGCTTACCTTTTTTTTTGCATAAACAGCTCGCGCTTTGGATTTTGTATAAACGTGGGAGTGATGTTTATTAGCTTTGCTGGATCTTTCGAGGTTTTTTTGCTGAGCGTAGAACTCTTTTTTTAGAAAGACGAGGAGGAAGTATACGTATGAAAAGTTGCTTTTAGATATATATATATATATATGTCGATTATATCGTGGGTATGGAATAATTTAACAATGTCGACGATACAATGATCAATCGACAAGCTGCTCTATATCGATACATATTTATCTTTTTATGTATCGCGTGGCTCGTTTCCCATTACACAAAATAACATACTATAATATGCGTCAGGCATGTATATAGATATAAATTTTTTAACGGCAACATCGCTACTTCTTTGTCACTAATAACTAATCGACGCGTCGCTCTAATCACGGTTCCATTTGGAAAAAAACAACAACAACAACTTTCGAGCAAAATACACCTCATCAAGCTATCTGATTTACTTCCTTCTTTACTTTATACCCTGCGAATTTCAACATCGGAATGTCGTTATAGCAATTTGCTTCCCGCACTACACCTCACGATTCATCAGTACCTCGGTTGCCAATCGATCCATCTCCATCACCTTATAATGATTACTCCCTTCGACAAATCGCCGCTGTCACACTCGGACGGACATTCGTCGAAACTCCACGTGGCATGTCGACCGATCGATTCGTTTGACAATAATCCTACGCACATATATATATACGTATAGATATATACGTATACATTAATACAACCTATATATAGTTGACGACCGGTTGGATTCTGTATATCGAAGAAAAGAGCCGCGACAAGACCGAGTAACCGGTGCTGTACGTATATATACACATGTAAGGCTTACGCAAGAGAAAGAGAGACGGAGCACAAGCAACGGCATTCCAGCGTCGTACATTATATATATATATATAAGTAGGCGCGGCGACGCTGGGAATCGAAAAATTCACGAAATCTTTTTCATTCGACGGAGATAGAGAGAGTGGATATGAGACTAGAGTCGATGAATGCTTAAGGAAAAGAAGTTGTGAACGGTGGAGAGAGGCTGCGGGATTGCCGGTTTTATATAGGTATATATAGGGTCAGTGGGTACCAGAGCGGAGATATGTTGCTTTGGAACTCGAGTAAATGTTTATTGGCTTGAACTAGAAGTAAACACTTTTCCTGGTTGGTTTTCATATTGATCGGAAGATTTTTAAGGATATATATGTATAGTACCGTTATTTTGTATATAGAAGGGTTTTTAAATATTGCGAAAACCAAAATATAATAATCCTAATATCCACGTGTTAAAAACCGAACCACCGATAGTCTATTAATAATCGCATTCAGAGCATTCGCGTTTCGCTATGTAATTCAACCCATGCGCGCGGTCTATATACAATGTGAGTATAAACTCGAGCGTCTTGGCGCCCAGCCGATGTATATATACACGATATATATACAATAAATACGTCTTTTTCCTGGCACACATATGTGTCAGCACGTATGTGTGTTTTCTATTGTGCGGAAATTAATTGAGTGACCTTGGGACCAAGAAAAAAGCGACCGCGTTTCGATTAGGTTTGCTCGACGTTATTCTTCTCTTTTTATATATCGATTTTTGATTGATTATATGGCTGGCGCGTGTTGTTGTCATATATTCGTTTTGATTAAGGAAGTCAGTGCGGTTTAGTTCTCTCCACATAAGCTGCAGATATAAATAGATTATTCGAAGAATTTTCCCTCATCACTTGTGTTAACCATTCGACGATATTATTATCCTTCAACGTTTTCAGTATACGCACTGCTTCGACTCTATCACACATTCAACTATGAAATATAAACATTTATACGTTATACAAAAAAAACCTTTTACCTTTAAATACATACACCTGTTCCTCACTTATAAGAAAAGTAAACGCAGTACTACACTTTGACCCCAAAAATCAAAAGCATACACTCCAAAAAGACGCACCTTTCAGCTTGACCAAACTTGAAAATTCTATCTAACTCTGAAAATCTCTCTTTCGAGTGTCTATACTGTAAGTCCCCCCACCGCGACCGCGTTTATACAAAAAGGCACTACCGTCGTGGCTGCACGCACACCGTGACGTTGAACTTGCAGCAGCGCGTCTATATAACGGTAAGCCGCGCAGGGACCGTTCGACATGCTGGCGACCGACGACGACGACGACGACGTAGAGGCTATATGCTCGATTTGTATATACATATATATACATACGTTTGGAGTCGGACTATATGATGATGATGTGGTGTAGAGGAAGTTGTGACTTATATAGGTATGTAGGTATTTTGGAATGAAGGAACGATGGAATTGACATAATATTATAGGGTTCGGAAAAGTTTCGTGTAAATTTTCTAGGTTCTGAGTGGATGAGAAGTCAGATAAAAAAGTGATTCAGGTAATGTGTCCAAGTCTCCTGAAGATCTCGAAAACATTGAAAACGCGCGATCACAACGCATGATGGTTAACATATACAATTAATCACTGATATATAAAATCACCGATTACAACAGCAAACGTAGAGCACAAATCATTCACGAATTTATACAACTACGTGAAAACTATTCCCACCTAATTAAACAGATATCTGTCATCAGCTGTATAATATACTAAGCCATACACATACATACACACCTCCCTCACTCTCTTTCACAGGCGTGAACTGAAATATTCAGTCACGAGGGCACAAGTGAAATCCCTTCCTCGGCGAACAACAAGTCAACAGTATATATATACCAAGAATCAACGGTGAATTAATAATCGCAAACGCGCGCTTTCAGCACGACAGTTAAAGATATGTGTGTGATATATAAATGCTGCGCGTGCGATGATTCTCTTTTGAATCAAGCCGCTATACGTGAGATATGATTTTTTTATGCATATATATAAAACGTATAAACACACAACAATCGCAGCTGTGTTATCAGTTTGTCATTTGGCTGCGGTTCATTCCGTCGTGCTGTGTCTCTTTATCTCGTGGTATCGTCGTCCCGGCGTTTTCTTTTTTACTTTTGAGTGGGTTGAATTGTCGGTTGTCGAGCGCGTGCATGTATATGAATTTGCCTGAAGAGTTTTAACGAACTGCGTTTTATTCGAATGCATTTAAAGGGTTATTTAAACGAATTCCAAATTTATTATAAAATATCTCAACACAATTTTTAATTATTATGGTAAAAAAGGCAAACATTCGTGAAACATAAATCGCAATGTTTTTTTGTATATATTTTTCCTTAATGTCAAAGTATATTATGTCTCGTATTAGTCTTACAACTGCACGCAAACCTCATGATCACTATAGGTAAACCGTGACATCAATATGGTAAATACTACTGTAGCAGTAGATGTAACCATTTTTGTCGATAGCTAAGTAGAATAACACGAGTGACAATCGAGACACGAGCTCCCAAAATGTATTAAATACGCGTTACGCACGGCTACCGCATTATCGAGCGCCTTTTTCCGCGAATCGTTTGCGATACATAATGAATGGCCCATGCCTGGTGCCTCGTCGTTGTCTTATTATATACACACACTGTATGTTTACTGGATGGTGATAACTTAGCGTCATTACTGCGATCGTACGATGAAAAGTACGTAGAGGTGTTAATAGATTGGGCATGAGTATAAGTAATTGGAAATACGGATTGGATAAAGTTGCTCGATACGTTGTAGAGTTCGCAAAATCCACTTGACTGATTGTATTATATATATATACACTATACTCAAAGTGAGATAAGAGGACATTAATCGATGATCATATCACGCGTGTTGTTTCGATCGATGAATTCATCGCGTACATTATAAGCACCATATAATTAATAAAATTACACGTGTATTGAGAGGTAATCTGAACGTTTCGTTTTCTCGATATTAAAAGTGTATATTATATATAATACGCTGGTGGATTCTTGCTTTTCTATAATCTCTTTTAATTTTTACGCGCTATAGCGGTACTTCAAGTACAATGCTACCTGTAAGGTCGACTATATAGCAACGACTCGGAAGTTTCATTATCGCTTTTACACAGCTGATGCTTTATATAATTCGTCACATTATATAGATTTTTGCACGATCGGTGCTTCCTGTGTTGTTGCTTACCTTCTGGACAAACAAATTGTTGTTAATTTATTCTTTTTAACAAGCTTTCATTCAACACTTACGGTGACTCTACAGTAGATCCGAGCGAATCTGTACACGTGCTGATTGGCAGTGAGAAATTTGCAAAAGACCTTTGGTAAATAAATATAGGTCACGAAAATAGGTTAAATTTATTATCATAGATTTACCATTTGATAAAAGTATCGAAAATTATTCCTCTTATACCACAACGTAAAAGAAAAAATTAAAATTAACATCGTTTCGTCCCAGATCCACCACTAAAAGCCAATCTCTATCACCTATAAAAAAACGCTTCTAAATCTTTTACACGTCATCGCTTCCATAGACCATCCTCAAGAATGAAAAAAAAAGAAACGGGAACCGAAAACCTGAATACCCACGGGCTGCATCGTCGCTACATTATACATTAACCACTTCGAAATTCCGGTCGCACGCGTGCGTGGACCGCGCGACGACGACGCGTGTGCCACATAGTTTTCTCGTATATACATACATATATATATATATATAAATACACAGCTGCAAAGAGCTATAACGCCTCGCTCAGGCACGTGTGTATTACTTCCTCGCAACGGTATATATATCGAGGCGCGTACACCTCACTCGCTCATTACGAATTCAACGTGTCCTTGGCTCTACTAGCGACGACGTCGCGGCCAAACCGTGAGTCGTGGGTTTGTTAGAGCTCTGTGTGCGGTGTATGTGTATATATACTTCTATTTTTTTCGTGTGAGACGGCGAGGTGCAATGTATGGGTATAATATAACACGTGTATAATTATAGGGATTTTTGGAATATAAGGTTTAATTAGGAGCTGTATACGCATTGTTTTTTTTTAACGAGAAATGTGTGTTATTTATGGTACTTTTATTCCGAATGTAGTATATAATATTTCAATAGAAGACGCGCATGGTCTTTTGTTCGACTCATTCTGAAAATCCTCGTGCTTTGTTTTATATCGCTGAATTAATAATATATATTTACATCCGCGACGATATACATTATCATTATACCCTATCGATCAACATATTATCAACACAAAGCCAATATACCAGATTATCTAATCAAACAATATTATATACAACCGCAATAAAATCTCACACATACACTTTTACATATATATTTTACATATATATACATATTTAAAACTAAAAACCCCAACATTAAGCACCAACTCGTACTCGCTCGTCCGTATACGGTTCCCATCAGCGTTGCATGCGTATTGCAGAAGCCGCCCGCGTTGGTCGTGCACAATGGGTAGGCTTGTACATGTGCGTTTGTGCATATATATACACACGCGCGTGCTAATAACCTTATCGCTATGGGAAAATCGCGCGTCGGGTGCACTTTCCTTCTGTTACGGCGCCGCCACTAAGTGCGTGCGTATAGTTCGACGGCCGCGTATATATAGGCATAGTTTATAAGGATATATTATATGTGGTTGTAACGAAAGCAGGGGGTTTAAATTTTATGGATTTAGGAAATTGGTGCGGGGTGGTGGAATACACGCCGGATGGCCGTTATGATAAAAATAGATTCGTTTTGCTAGGCGAGAGAACATGTTTTTATAGTCATTAGTGCGTCGGTGTTTTCTTGGTTTCTCAGAAATTATTCGTACGAGGATTTTGTAGGTTGCAGTGCGGAAAAAGAAGTTTAATGTTAGTTGTTCTATAACCGATCGGTTGGTCACTAATATTATACACAATGAAGAAGATGGCTACGTTAACGAACAAATGTTGTCTCGGTCGATCATATTTACGTTGTTATAACTATATCCTGTTAATTTTTTCACCAATTTGTGGTTATTATAAATTTCGTCAAAAACTAGTTTTACATCCATCCCGAACATTAACCACGTGTTTACATTTTACATACGATCCAATCGTAACAAAAAGAAAACTACCACTCGACGCGTAACTCTTTCGCTATTATATATCACCTACATGCGACGCACGCGCGAGGCCTGCACTTCCGGAGGCACACGTATATACATATATAACCGCGCTTATATATATACACGCCGGTTTATCTTCCTGCTGCACCTGCGCAACGACACAACTCGTCGCGACGCTTTTCTCTTCCAGGCCCGTGACTCGTGACGAGTAACGCTATATAGCAGCGTGGACAACATCACATTGCGCGCTCTTCCTTCCGGCTCTACAACTTGCGCCGCGACTCACACACTTTTGCCTTTTGCGGTGCGCTGCGTAAACGTGTGTGTATAGGATATAGTCTTACTGTATAAGCATATGTATAAGAGAGCGCGTGTTCTATTTTTAGTAGTGGTGTTGGTGCGTTTTGATTTATTCGTACGGGTGCGAGGAGATTTTGTAAGATTGGATATGTATAACGTGAATTGAAGGGTTCCGCTGTCTGTAGAAGGATGTGCGGAATTAGAGAGATGAGGCAGGTGTTTTACTGTGCGTCTTATGTATAGGTTTTGTATGAATTTTTTTCGTAGCGGTAATTTTAAGGGTGGGATAAGTAGCTTAGAGAAGTGTATAAGTAGATGAAGATGAGTTTAGTCGGGCAACTTGTTACAGTAATTTATCCGAGTTTATGATTTTTTAATTGCACTGATATGTCAAAATACATCAATCATTGAATGCTTATAAATAAATGGAAAATTTTAATGCCACGTCAACATAATTTAGCAAGTTGTCACGCATATAGAAAAATATAAATATTAATTAATATGTAAGATTCTTCTTCATTTTTGCTCGGTGTTGCAACAGATATACAACATACATTCGTTAAACCTATTTTTGATCGAACCCTTTTCTTCGAAATTTCGCTCGCAAATGTACTCACGTTTATCCACATCGCGAAGAATAAACCTCGCGTATAATATACCATCACGAAGGACTTAGAAGGGACGTTACGCGCGGAATAATTCACACGACGACCCTCGCGCGATGATTTCGGTCAGGGTAACGCACTTACCGCGCTATCATACTTATATATAAGCGCATTCTTTAACACGCGCGTAGCTCTTTTTTCCCCTGCACTCGGCGGTTCTGTAATCAGTGGCAATCGTCAACGTGGGAACCCGCAGCTACGCGACTTTTGCATAATAACCGTATATATATACATCCTATCGTGTTGTCTTCACATGTCTTTTGCAATGATTTCCCCTTGCTAATGCTTATATATACCTACAAGTGGTTGGTGAAAGGTTCAGCACGGGTGGAATTTAAAAGGAAGCGATATGAGACAGAGAGTTGAAGTGCGAGTGAGGTTATCGGCAGAGCTATAAGCGTACGTAAGAGTGTTATATTTATGTGCGACGTACCGATGATTCAGGTTTGTATGTAGGATGAGAAGTGTAGTGATGCATTGCACGAATTAGTCATACCGGTGATCGTACGTAGTAATATATAGATCAATGGTATATCTGTTTCGTATGGACGGTTTACCAGATGATGATTTAGTAACAACAAATAAAATTGTCACTATGTATATATAATTCAAAAGTCGACAACAGTACCATTTTTCAATTTCACCACTGCTATATAACCTCGCGCGCTGCTATAGTAGCAGTCGAAGCAAGAGGGAGTATATATACAGAGAAACCAGCGCGCGAGGTCCGCGTTACTATATTTATCGATTACGGCCACCCGCGCGCTGCTAAATAAATGTTATACAAGTATAGACCGGGTGATGATTCTTCTGTTTTGTCGAGGTTCGACGTTTATTAAGCACGTGAAGATATATAGAGCTTTACACGTAACCATGATCACCTGTTGCGTTATCGAAGTTTGTGTTCATGGTCGAATTATGGCGGTCGTCCATAGAGTATAGGTGAATTATAAATATAAGTGTAGTATATATACGGATGAAGGAAAATTGAAAATTTCTGTTGTTTTTTTTGGGGTATTTCTTCACATAATTTACGCGATGCTACCCTGGCAAGTTCTTCAACGTGTAAAGCCAAATTTCGTCTATGGACCATTGGACGGAGAGAGTTTCATCTGACTCGAAACTGTCAAATCGCCTTCACGGTTTGGCAATGGTTATCTTGGCACGTGTAACATTTCTCAAAGTACAATGAAAATTCAAGTTTCTGACACCTATAAACTAAACTTCTTTCTTTTTTCAATCATTTTATTAAATTTGTTAGGTTTCTATTTAAATGATATATCACTAATTAATCTACTTACATAAACAACGATACTGTACTATTTTTCAAACCTCTCCTCTTTTATCTCAACCTTCATGCATCCCGCAAATAAACCACAATTCTTAAATATAAGTATATAACACAAAAAGCACATATAGACGCATCCACGTGACTTTTTCCATCCGCGAGCAAAAGCGACAATCCATGACTATATATAAATTCACGTAACAGGTGGCACGCGCGTTCACTCACGGATGACTCGAAAATTATTAGCTCGACGAATGTGCGATCGACGACTAGTCACGACGAATTGCGCGTACATATATACGCGCGGGAGATGAACTTTGAAAAGTAGAACCGCGCGGTTATGCAATATAGCGACGCGGTGACGATAAGTAGTATACCGCGCACGGTCGATGAATGGAGTGTCGGCGTGCGTTTGATTTAGCAATGGTTGTTGTTTGGTTTTCTTTACCTATGTGAATGAGAGAATGTATAATAGTAGGACTACGGTAAATGAAAAAAAAGAAGTTTTTTAAAAACTATATAGCAATCTGTGCGTCTATTGATATCGAGAAACAAAATTACTTACTTTTTCTGATTTTCGTATAGCCCGGGATATTCTTGTCACGTATTTGATTTTGTTGAATACGTGCAGGTGAATTAGCGGAACACTTGCGCGCGACCAGCACGTATATATATCACGTACCAAATGACCAACGGAGCGCCTAAAAAAATGTCTTTATCGATTTTTAATGGCACACATAACCGCATGTCAAATAGGTTTAAAGCGCGCTTTGACATGTTAATGCGGCCCCTCGCTCGTGCTTACATACAATCCCGTTATTTATATATTTTTCGCAAAGTATATATATAGGCATATGAACTTTTTGAAATCGATTAGATTTATTCTACTTTTACGAATTTTAAGTAACCTACCGTTGTATATTATATACTTGCGGTTGACGAGATTTTCACGTTATGTGATCTGCGTGATATGTGCTTATTGTGACGGCAAAAGTTATACGATCGCGTGGTACGGTATAAAAATAAATGTTACACAATGAATTGTAGATTTTAATAAAACAATACACAGAAAGGTATATAATAAATCGTAAAATTAGCTTAAACAATCCTTCAATCTATAAATAACATTAAAAACTCCAAAAAAAAACAACACCACACATTATCTAAACGTTCTACTTCCTTTATAAAACCTTTACTATAAACATAAACCTATACCCACAGACACACACGATCCATAATTATCCAAAACCATCGTCACATCTCTTCCCATCGGCGACAAGGTCGGCGGCTCTTGGGAAGCGAAAAAGTCCGGCCAAGGTCTCACCTCTGGCGGGATTTAGAGAATCTCAAAGCGGACATATATATATATACACGTGGTTTGTGTGGCTCGAGATTTCCCCCGTGTGTGAGACCGCGTACGCCTACGCGTTGTAGAGATATATATGTATATATAATGCGAGAATGTGAAATAAGGTTGCGTGGTGGGATAAGGAGATGAAGGAACAATAGTTTATTTGAATTGTGTCTTGTGTGTAGTTTATAGATGTTAATTTTGTTAAATTATAATATTAAAAATTATCATTTTAATAAATTAGCCTTATTTGATAGCTAATGCGTTAATTAAGTGGAACGATTTTTAGCTAAAATCGTGATACAAAATTAATATAATTTATTATGTTTTAAAATATCTATTTTGCCATGTACAAAAATACCACAATTTCTTTTCAACTGGTACTTAATTACCAAGCACCGAGCGTTTTTGGGGATACAGTTACCTCAAAAATAACTGACTTATAGTTACCATTTTTTCCCACTCAAAATCATCTCTCACCCTCTCCATCACGACCTGCCGTGCGCAAGAAAATTTCTTCGCTCATCGACACAGATACATACATATATAACACTCGCCAACGCGTAATCTACACTGAGGTCGTTAAACGTCGGCGCTGAGAGGAATACACATACTCTACGCGCCTGTAATGTACGCACACTGATAGAAAGGAATCCAAGCCTTGTGACTTAATAGTTAAGACATAACTATTAAGACATATGAATTTGACTATAAGAAAACGAATTAATTCTATTAATAGTAGGAGAATTTAATATTGTAACTTATTTCTTAATATAATAATTTAATTTGCGTTTGTCACTAATACTCTTCGCGTGTAGGATTTTTTAAAGACCTTTATTATCTGCAAAGGCTTTTTTCTCTGTATACACGCGGCCGGAGCTATCGGTAGTTCCGATCGCCCACACGCCAGACGAAACTCACGCCGGTATGTGTATATATATATATACGCTACGCAGTTGCGCAATTGAGCGTCTCGATGAGAGAGAGAGCTAAAGAGATGGTGTAACTGCGTGCGAATGCGTGTGTGCGTATATCGAGCACACGGTGTCTGGTGGGTGGCGAGAGAGAACAAGTGATGATTTTTTGTGTTTAATTTATTTTCTTTTTAAGTTATTTATTGTTTAATTTCTTTTTTTTTTAGAAAATATAGTTTATGCGAATACGAAGCTTCGTCAAGATGGAAAGAAAGTGAAATGTTTGTCGTTTTAAGTCTGCTTGTGTGCGTTTTTATATGCGCAACAGTTGGCAGCTCGAGTTCAAATAATTTGAAAAAACTGAGGAGTTATATATACGTTGCGAGTTTTTATTGGTGCGCGTTATGTCATGGTAGATAATTTTAGAGTCGCCCTGAGAAATGTGCATTATTCCAGTCTCTCTGATGTTTAATTAAGAACCAAACGTTCGTTTTCTTATTTATAGCTATTATATAGCTGTACCTATTCTCTTTCTTAAGCGAAGCATTACAAATGAAAATCAAGCTATAGTGCACAGAGAGAAATAAAAATCGTTAAAATTAACAAATTATGCTTTTAAATTTTCAATTACTATTAAGAAATAATTTATCGTGTCAAATTCTTCTGCTATTAATAGAAATAATCTGGGTTTTCATGGTCAAATTCATATGCCTTAATAAAGTAGCATGTTGTAGATAAAAGAAGACATGTAATATAAGAAAACACCTCAAACGAATGAATTCTTATCTCTTAATGGATTTCTTTAACTATACTCTTAATACTTAACGACATTCCTTTACTATAAAGATTTCTTCTTCTCTATCTAGATATATAATTCGTATCTATTGTTCAAATCAATAAATAATACTTCATATTATAAAATATAAAAACTTCGTAGAGTTCAAAATTTTATTGTAACGCCGGATTCATTTCATAAATACACCTACATAGCAAAATCTTCCTCTCGCTAAAACGAAAAAGTGTCGGCAAACCTGCATAAGAAACAACAACGAACGTCATCGTCAGCGGCAGCAGCTATAATATCTTACGCCACTCTTTCGCGTCTCTCTCTTTCTATCTCTCTTCAAAAGCGACACGGCAGACGCATACCCAGAGAGGCTATACGCCGTAAATCAGTCCGTCTATCCGTTACGCGGCTCGCTCCTTTCGCAAGGCCGCCGATGCACTTGCGCCGCGCGGTATACACAACGCACGCGATCGAGAGGATGCGGCCATTATATGCATAGATACATGTGTGTGTGTATATATATACACGTATGAGGAAAGTAAACTATAGATACAAATGTGCGTCTTTGCGTGGATTTGGGATAATGAAATTATATGATAAAGTCTCGGAGGTTTATACAACGAATGAGAATTAATGTTTCGGGTAAATTAGGTCAACGTTAAAATATAAGATAACAAAAGAATGTATAAAAAATTAAGACGAGCGCGGATACAATGAGAACTTATAAATAGGCATGAATTAAGAGATGTCCATTGACGAAACGTCTCTTCGGCCTTCTTCCTCCAAAGCTGCCCGTTGCAGTGGGCGTAACTCACGCAATACACACACACAGGATATGAAGTAATCGCCAAATTTAAATTCCGCTCCTTATGGTCTGATCTTGTTTACTCTCTTATGCCGCCACCTACTTATCGGAACGTTTATTTCAAGACGGTCAGTCACTGTCGCCTCATGCTTATCGCTCATCTATATAGCCCACAAAATCAATTGAACTTTGCCGCTACGTTTGTTACGTAATATTTCTATACGCGTGTGTTATAAAGAGGTAGTTCCATTATTCTTCTTTATAATAAAATTATCATTGTTATACACGTACTTCTAATTTTTTAAGATCGAGACATGTATGCGTTACTCGAAAGTTGCTTTTCGACACAGACGCGCGGTGGTTCTCTTCGTCGCGATTAATTCGCGGATCGTGCGGGAGAATTCCAAGCGCGCGCGAACGAATGTATCGGTATTTCCCGTGACCCACATTCTTGGTTTGTATATATATGTATACATATACGAGATACAGAAAGGTGCGCGGAGATATGGAGACGCGGGAAGGAAGAATCGAAAGAAACCTGCTAAAACAAGCTGAGAGTCGATAGAAATCACGGATGTATTATAGGGCCAGCGCCTAATGCCGACCACTACATATGGTTGTAACATCTGATGAGTTAAAATTGTTAAATTTATAATATTATCCATTATTGATTCCAACAGTAATAAATTAAACTTTTTCCAAATAGTGTTAAAATAAATTAATTTATAACTTGGATTAAATATCATTATACACATAACTTTAAAAGAATAATAAAAAGAACATTGTAATAATTAAATTTATATATTTACACTCCTGCATACTCTTAAAATATTTTGAATTATCAGTAAGAGTCCACCTGAGGATCTTTCAAACAATTTCAAATCAACAAGTGTGGTTGACATCAATTATTAACCACACGACGCATATGTACATTCCACATATATTCTTAATCACTTATTCATTCCATATATAATTATATATTTATTGTTAATTTAAGCGACTTTACATATAAAACGTAGCTCACAACAATATCACTTAACGGTTCAATAATACCGCTTGCACGAAAAAAAAAAGTTCAAACACTGCGCTCGTACGTCTCGGTCTATCGCATAACGAACGCCCTAGAATTTTTCAAAGTTCACGGTTATACGAACGCTCGTGAACGCGCGCGACCTCGAACGTAATCGATATAAAATATATAAAGAAACCCGCGACACGTATATACGACTTACGTGATTTACCTCGTCAAAAAGACCTCAGCAGACCACACCTCGCCCTTATTTCCGCAGGAAACCACGCGCGTATATATATATATATGCACACCTTTACGCTCACCATCATTGTACAAATATAACTGTGACCCATTACCTTTTCCGAAAACTATATACTCAGTATGTACAAGAGCACTTCTTTCGAACACTGCGATATCTTATCAGGATCTATGTTCGTATAGGGATGAGTGTACATGCGAAGTGCAAAATCCCAATGCGGAGGTATAGGTATATCAATAGTTTCGAGACGTAACCACATAAGTCCATACTTTTTTGAGTTCTTATACTCATTTAAAACGCGTTTTACGGGTCAGAAAATGTATAATCTACTGAAACCATTGTGTAAATATGTGTTTTGAATGTGCGTCAATTGACTAGTACAGTATTGCAACTCATCTCGTTTATTCCGATCGTACATATAAGTTAGAACATTAAACCCCTTTTTTTCTTAGAAACTCGAAAAGTGAATAACTCTATAGTTATGCCTCGATGCCACAGATATGTGTAGGTATATATCGACGTAAACATGGCCCTGCGGCAAACGCACGAGCAACAGGCGCGAGAAGCTGTTATATACTTATATACCGTTAGCGCGCGCCAAGAGTAAGAGAGAGAGAGAGAGAGAGGTAGAAAGAGATGTAAATTACGCGTCGTGTGGCGGCGCGTTTATGGGTATAAGTATGCATATATATGTATATACGGGTTTTCGAATCTCTTCTGAAAGGTGTGTATATTTTAGTGGGTTTTTAGTTATCACTGGGAGCGAGATGAAAGTTTTTGGATTTGATCAGCGCGGGGTGAATGGACTTTGGCTGAGCTGATTTTTGAGGATACATATGCCCGAATTGTGGATATATATATTAATGAAACGGTTGATAAGAGTAGGAGCTTTATTCTAGAATCACTTCTTAGTAAAAATCATTAGACTTATATTTCAGTACTCGGTAATCAGTACAGTAGTAATAATAATAATAAACTTTTAAAAGCAGCCTGTTTCTATTCTCTACGAGTTACAACTTTTACCTTCGATCATTAACATTTATTATTTTTCCAATGCATTTAAATACTGCGCATTTAATGTTAAAATATAAAAAAATATAGCTATATGTTCCCATCTTATGCAAAATCCTCTTTTCCAACTGAAATTTTCCCATATACCCGATTTCTACGGGTATAACTGCGTTGAATTAAACGTATCCTCGAAAAAAAACCAAAACCGACGCAGCGAGTCCAGAGAAATTAAACGCGGCCACAGTCCTCAATTTACGGACGGAAAAAGTAAAAATAGAGCAGTAGAAACCGAGGAAGATAGATACAGAGAGAGAGAGAGAGAAGAGAGGGAACAGAGCAAAAGAGCGAGTGAGAGAACGCAACGCGACGCGACGAAGAGTTGAGTAACGGTATAATCTTTCCGGCGATTCATCGGTCGCTCGCTCTCTCGGTGACGCTCTCATTAATCCCACTGACTACGCGTATAGGGCAGGCCAGTAGATAGACATTATATACATTGGAACTGGCCGACATTTATTTTTTTTTAATTTTATTTTCCAGTTCTCTAGCGATTTATTCATTAAAGACTGTAATGCTTTACCGTAAACGCACGGGCGCGATGTATTATAATAAGCGTGTGTAATGGAACTCTAGAAATGCTACGCGTTGCGTAAGGAAGCGTGTGAGAGAAGGAATTTATTTTTATTGCACGCTAATTGCGCATGCGTATATATTTCTCATTAGGTGACTAGGAATTCCTGGATTATTTCTTTTTTAATCTACTGCTGAAGGATGTCAGTATTATCAATGAAATGGATCAGAATTGTGATATATGTATAAAATATTACGTTTAAATGTTTAAACTTATATATGAGGTGGTTTATTATAAGTGAAAGTAACTGTGTGAAAAATATGTACATGTATTGCAATCGTATAAAAGACGGTGAATATCTAGGATAGACGAAGGGAACAAATTTTTAGCAGTACACAAACAAATTGTAGTAAACTTTATTTTTTTCATTTTTATTTTTGTTTTATTTTACGAGAGTTCAACGAAAGTTACAATTTCAATTAGATTGTTTCTTCTTAAACAATAATTTTTATGGTACTGACAATAAATTTTATTTCTTGAATGATATACTTTTTATAATTTTTGTGGCAAATTTTACTTTTTAACTATCAATATATTTTACGAAATAGTATTAGTGAATTTGCTAGTATAGTAACCAAAAAATAGTATAAATACTCTCATCAAAAGTAACAAACTTTACAAAAAAAATATTATCCCGTTCGCAAAATCCCGACGCCTTTCCACCATCCAAACCTCGCAATCAGGAGTCACCATCTTTGTCACCAAACCCATATCTGTATACGTATACAGCGCGCGCGACGACAAAAAAACTATACGCGTGAAAAAAAAGAAAGAAAGCGTTCTCTCGCTAAAGTGCGTGACACGCTATAGCGTTCTCTCTCTCACGCGCGCGACTGCATGTAGGTCATTGGCTCTTTTACGCACTGTGCGCGTGTCGTTGTGACCGATCGGAGATTCGAGGTTTTCCCTCGTTTTTTTTTCTTCGTTTTTCAAAGTCGGGATTATTCGACGCCTTTTGATGTTTTCGAAATGAGAGAGAGAGAGAGAGAGAGAGAGAGAAGCGCGTGTCTGATGTCACATATATATTGGTATGGGGGATATGTATATTTTTAGACGTCGCTGGGGGTCACGAGCGTGCTTCTTTTTCCCCGGTGAGAAAAGAGAGAAATGAGAGTACCTATATACCTGTGCAGTGAAATTGTTGTTTATAATGTCATTGTTATTTGGATTTATGTACTTTGAAATAAGTATGCGATGTACGTATTTATTTATTTCAACAAATAATATAACGGTTAATATATACATCGGTATGTATTGTTAGTAACGATCGAGAAACACCAATAGTGAGCTGCGACGATAGCGTAAATATTTTTAAACGTATTAAATAACGTACGATTTGAATGTATAAGGTCGTTATAGGGCGAATCAACTTTTCCTTATATAAAAAAGCAAGCAAAAAAAAGACAGAAATATATACGAGGCCCACTTGTTGTTCTTCAACCGAGCATTCACATCAGCAACAGTAGCACGACTACCAAAAATAAAAGTAATAGTTATATATATTCCAGTCTAGTCGAGACTTGTGTCTGCGCGCCGAGTTGTTTTCTTCTATTTTTAGAGGTGACAGACGTTTTCACAACGACGACGACGACGACGACACTTTGGTTATGATGCGCGCTACGAGAGAGAGCACATATACTCCTATAAGAGAGAGGGACGAGCCACTCCCGTGCGCGTGTAATTGCCGTTCGTCCGATACTCGCGCGCGTCTATTTCTGGACTGTGGTATATATATATATATATATATATATATATACAACACGTCGATGGGATTTTGCACGACGAGCGTAGAGAGAGATAACGGGTCTCGATGTACACGCGAGAGGTGTAATCACGTTAATTGTTGTTTAGTCAGCTATAATACGGTTATAGGTAATTGCGATGATGGAGGGTACGATATAGGAAATTAGGTATTATTTGCACAGTGAAGACATGGTAAGATGAATGTAGTTTCGTGGTTTCAACAGATATATATTGTTAATTATATGATCGAGATGTTCAACGTATATGTAGAGGGTAACGAAGCGATAACATGAGATCGTATTCCCGAGGTGCCGAAGTTTGCACTGATCGTGCCTTCTTGTACTCTTGTATACTACTATATACATATAGATATAGCGATCGCTACGCCAAGCACGACTACTCGGAGTTGCTCTCTTTTTCTTTTCTTTTTTTTTGCACGTTTATATTTAGCTGTGTGAGCGAGCGTGACATTCGCGTGTTTCTGAGACGGACGATCTCCAGACTGATCGCGAGGTGTCGATTGAATGTGGATGTATAGACGCAGCTTTGAGATTGTAGATAAAAATACTTTTTTTCAGGATTTACAAATTAACCGTTACATCTTTAGATTATCAAAATATTTCGCTGATACGTTTAACGTATATATAAAATATTACTTGTTTGAAACACGTCCTATTAGAAAAAAAAACGCTGAGATACACGAATAACTTCGTAAGCGAATTTTATATATATATTTATACTATCACAATACAGTGTACGACGTTACATCGGCGCCTCGTTATTTTCGATACCCTCTCACGAGAGTATTTCATTTAGCATGGTAGCTTATTTTTATTCACCGACCCTATACGCATTTAGCTCGCGCCATTTCACTTTTTGCATGCTCCGTAACCACCACCTATACTCACGCGCGCACACTCGCTGCGCCTCTTTTTACCTGAACGACTTTATTGCGCATTTTACTCTCGTGTTTTACTTTTTTTTTGACGTGCTCGAGTGCTGTTACTTAGACTATCGCTGCATGCTTAAACTTCGGTTTAGTAGCTTCATTATGCCGTTTAGCTTCGGGCGTATAAGTGAGATAAAGGCTTAATTTGATTGCGAAAAGTGCAGGCATATGGTGGTCACGGTGAGGATTAATATTGTAGTTTGCGTAGGATTTGGTACTATACGAAAGGTAGTTGAGATTTTTTTCGGTTTGAATAGGAATTAAGTTTGACGTAGGGTAAATTTTTTGTATTTAAAAATTTTCGTTTAATATACCTGATAGAAAAAACAATATATGACTGGAAAAGTTATTCATAACGTGATGAGATGGTCATTAAATCCAATCTGAAAAATAGACGTAGAAAATTTACGTGCTTATCGCGTTTGCATTTAATGAGCTCTTATAAATTTCAGATAATATCTTAATTGACGTATACCGATATTATTATTTCCCCGAGTTAATAACCAGCGTATATTAATAACTTCTATATACATTCAGAAATCTCGACTTATAAAGTTATGTCTGTTGCCTCGTTAAACTTCTACAAACAAATTAAAAACCCCTGAATTCCATAGTTTATAACATGGTACCAGCATGTCACTACCCTCCCTATACGCCTCGATTATCACTGTATCCACAAACGCATACACCGTTCACCAAACACTCAGCTGTGGCGAGTTCAAGCTTTATTAATCAGTCCTCCGGCACTCGCCGCTGGTGAAAGTGAAATTCTTATCTGTGCACGCGCTGTATAGTCGCGCGCGTGTTCCGGCATTCCTGCGTTTGCAAACCGCAGCCGTTGCAGCAGCAACAGCATAATGCACCTTCTCTCTCGTTCTCTATGCTTCCTTCTTCATTCAACAACAGCAGATCCATGAAGCGTATAAAGAAAGATCCTCTTCGCTCGTGTATAATTTATGTTCCGCAGGCGTGTTTTGCCTTGAGAGCGCGCGAATTTTTACGTGAGGTTGGTATATATAGGAAGTGGTAGTCCAGTGGTGCGGTAATGTTAGGTAATGATTGATTGTTTTGCCGGTAAGGCGGCATGGTAAATAGAAGGAGGCGCGGTGTTTCATGGGCGTGGATTTATACTCTCTTTGCTATAAGATTTTTGAAGTGCTAACTTCTTATAAGAGAGTGGATAAAAGGTATAGTAGTTTGAAGTTGAGCAACAAAAATGTATTAAATATACAAGAAATTCACACTTTAATTTTTATGCATTCATCAGCGATTTTTGTTGCTTAACTTCAAACTATCATACCTTTGAAAAGAATTTAAATTTTCAATTCTTAAAAAGGTAATATAAAGCTCGCATTCTGTAGTTTTATTTTCATTTTTTACAAGTTTATATAATGTTTTATTTTATAAATTTCATTTGATAAAAATAAAAAAATATATTGATAAACTTGATTAATAAATTGTTAAATATATAAACTTGCAAAATGTTTCTGCAATCAATGCTGTATTTATAAAGCTTTTGCAGCATGCATAAAAAGGATTTTTCTAAATTTAAAAACCTAAAGAAAAATATCCCTACTCACATATTCTCCCCCAGTCACGATCGCGCCGTTCGCAACCCTTGGATACCCGCGCGTTTCGTCACTGTTTGATCGATCCCACCTCACATTCTATTCTCTCAAACGTTCGCTTCGAGACTACCGATAACTAGTAGTACTGCAACAATGACCATTGATTCCACGAAAATTCCCATTCTACACAGCAGCTCACCCGCAGTAGCAAAATCAGCTCCGGGTGTGGAGTTAGTAAGATTATCATTAGACATTCAGCGTCGCCTGGGCTGCGTAGTGAATGAACATGTGTTCCTCGAATGCCCTTACGCATTTGTACCTCGACAAGCAGTACTCGAACTATCGCAGGAGTCGGGCTCCCCATTGGAACCCTTCTCTGCGAAAATTTTGGCGTACGGATTGGGCGAAGTGCTGGTCGGTTATGCTAGTGCAAAAATCGAGATCGATGACTCTGGTAGGCACAGTGTTCATATAGTATAATCTCGTATACGTTCCTTAGATATTATATCCATGATTTGAACTTTAGGCGATTTTATCATATGCTTCACGGAGGATACGCTAAAGGACCTGATAACTCAGAACCGTGTGATTACACAAAATCTACGTAGAGCCGTTGAGGAAGAGATAAGAAAGCAACCACGGCCATGGCAAGATCGAGGTACAGGTGATGAGCTCGATGGAACATTTCTACGCCCAACGAGAGCCTTGCACGAAATCGACCTGTCGCTACCCGTAACCGAACTGTGCCGTACCAGAAAGTTGTCAAATCGTTCACCGGACGCAACACGTGATGGTTATGTTGAACTCGCGCCGTTGTATGAGGAATTCGAGAACGTTGAACTGATGACTATCACGCAGCATAGCCAGACGAATCTGGAGTGTAAGAATGTCGAAGCGCAGACGTATCCGGGACACCCAAAACACCAATGGACGCAATACGAGTTTGTAGTACCTGAGGAATTTGTAGAAGTCTGGAAGGAGGAAGAGGAGAAGGAGGAGCCAGAGGTGATAAAGTAATAAATTGAGATAGCTTCGTAATGAATAGCTGATTGAATGATGTTATTTTGATTAGGAGAATGGTAAGGAGAATAGCAGGGACAGCGACAAGAGTAGCTTCTCGAAGAGCAACGAGGAAAAGGAATTGACAGCGGAAGAATTGCAACTTCAGGAGAAGAGACGAACTGAATGGGAGAAACTGAACAATTTCTTGAAGAGCCATGTTGAAGGTATGATCGACGCAGTGTCGTTCAACGCGTCAACAAACCTTTATACTAACGATGTAGCCAATTTGGCTGAAGATTGTACGTCACTGTTTTCCAATTTGCTGAAAGATTATGAAAAGAAAGAAAGTTTGATTGACTTGAAAACAATTGGAAATAGACATTTGTTTTCTGCGTCGTGGCATTACGAAGTAGATGACATTATTCTCTGCACCTATTTGGATAAAAATGCTAAAAGCAATTCTCTGGTTGCTATATGGTCGCTTTCTCGGCCTCTGAGACCGAAGATGTTACTGGAGTGTGAGGAAAAAGTCATGACGATCTTATTTTGTCCATTGAAAAATTACACGGACGTTATCGTAGGTGGTTGTCTCGATGGCAAGATCGTGGTTTGGGAAATTCACAAAAATTCTTTATCAACGATGATGAGCGACGATAAAGAGATTGATTCCTCGTACGTATTAATTATTATCTGAAATATTAAAATTATTTATTATACGAAAGTTCAAATATATTTTTTCGTAATGATTTAAAGAAATATGACTGATCAAAATGGTCCTCTTATCAAAGAAGCCAAAATTGCCGCATCAGGAGAGAAATCGCAGACACTCAGTATCACCAGCGTCCAGTGGCTACCGCCATGGTGTCGCATAGAATCTGATGGCAATTTCCAGAAAATTTCATCGGATACGCCTAAAGAGCAAAAAGCAAGTTTCGCAACAGCTTCAATGGATGGAACGATTTTTTTCTGGAGTCTCCCCAAATCCTTGTCAATTCCAGCTGTGGTTCGTAGCCCCTTACATTTGACAATCTCACCTATTTATCAGTTAATATTCGAAGAACCCGGAGATAAAACCAGCAAACGTATACCAATCACGTGTTTTATCTTACCTCTGGCCAAGAACGAAGAGTCCTCAAGTCTGAACATTCGCGATCAATCGGATTTAGAGCGATTGAGAAAGGTCTTTATAGGGACGAATTTAGGAGAGGTACTGTGCTGCACCTGGGAAAGTCAAACTTTTGCTGTCGACGTGTCGGATCGTGAAGTTTGCAAGATCGCGACCAGAGCTTGTATTCATGATGGAATCGTCAAGACTATGGTGAAGTCGCCTGATTTGGATGATGTATTTCTCACTGTTGGCGGACGTGTATTTGCAGTCTGGAAGGAAGACTTTGCTCTGGCACCGGTTTATCAGAGACGATCACCGGATTGCAAGTACAGTGATGGTTGTTGGAGTGGCAGATCAGGAATGTTTGTTCTGACGAGGTTGGATGGCTGCTTCGAGTTATGGGATCTGAAAAGAAAACCCAATGAGCCGGTGCTACTACAAACGGTATCGGAAAAGGTTTGAAAATTAATAGTTAAACAAATATCACCGTTCTACAACATTTACCGTACTAATCATTCACTTATTTTAATCGTAAAGATTCTACCGCGTGTCTTTCCAAACAATCCAACCGCTTCTGAAAAATTTCTGGCCATTCTGGACGGTTCGACGACTCTTCTAATTTATGTTGAGCCAGACAAAAGTAGTAAGGATGAGGATTTAGAGCGTGTCGAGTGGTTTGAAGAATTTGTCTGGCGTGAAACTAAGCGTAAGATAGACTTTCATCGTTGGCAAGATGATTATTTAAAGCAGCATCCCACTGCTTTGCGACGCAAAGCTGAACGCGATCAAGCCGAGGCAAATAGAAGGCATCAAGAAGCTCGTGAAAGATTTTTAAGGGTATACAGATCATTTCATTTTTTTCACAAAGTCTTATTGTTTAACATACCATAAAAATTTATATTAATTATGTGTTTAAAGGAGCAAGAAATTTTAGCTAAAGCAGAAGCTGAAAGAAAGCTAGCCCGACGTCGCGTCTCTAAATCTGTAATTTGGCGGAAAAATGAGCAAAAACGCGCCGAGTCTATATTATTGCAGAAGAAAAACTTTGTACCAACGGAACTTGAGGAAAAGCGTTATCCCCTTGTTCTGTTGGAGCAACAGCGAAAGGAGAGAGCGAAGAAAATAAAGGCGCAACTTGTTCGAGCAGATGAGATTCTTGATAAATGCCTGATGAGAGAAATTCCAGAGGCAAGATTTGGCGAGGTGAAAAGAGGTAGAAACGTTATTGACGAAGGTGATCTAAACGATATGAAGAAAACGAGTGAAGAATATGAAGAGGATTATAAAAAAATAAGAGAGGAATTATTGAGCAAATTGGAAAAACAACCGTATGTGCCGAAATTTGATTGGAAAGAAACGATGGATGCTGGAACGAAAAGAATGAAAAATAACGAAAAACGACAAGATTTTTAAGATATTTTAAAAAAAAATGTATAAATTTTTACTTTTGTATACTACTGAAATATAAATTGGAAATAAAGTCTTTTTATGGAATACTATTTTTATTGTAAATAACCATCGCAGTTATGTTTGAGAAAATTCTAAATGCATTTGTGACGTCCAGATGAACGTCACTTTTACGTTTTTCCACTTTGCCGTTTTTAGCCTGGTTTTAACCAATAGCTAAGGATGGCTAAGTCCTACAAACGCTCTGTGGTATTTTTTTATAAAGATATGTTGTGAAGGGACAATGAACTCCACTCTCGCCCATTCGGCACGAGATGGTCCTAAAGCCCTTCGGAATTGTGAGGTTTGAGATGGTGAAAGGTGGTAAAGAGAAGA